>JAVTVY010022466.1:0-84106 GCA_036873755.1 Hanleya hanleyi | reverse complement strand
AGGGTCCACTCAATACCACTGGCAGATATGGTCAAATAAGCTTTCGAGATCCAAGGGATTATAAATGGAAGAAGAGAAATGCACATAGATTCAATTATATAATCTTTATTCAAAATTTAGACATCACTTCAAAGCTGGATTGCTCTCATCTGTGTCACAATAACCTATGCATAAATCCACTCCATATCAGCCTGGAACCACATGAAATCAATAATCATCGGATCACCTGTAAAAACTCAGATGTTTGTTCCACACACAAAGAATATGCAAAATGCCTTTTGCATTTGAGACTTTAATGAGGTAAATAAAATGGAGTCATTTTTTTTTTTTTTTTTTTTTTTTTTTCAGTTTCCATACGTGTGGTCCTGTAGGCCATCATCTAATTGTCCTTTTTTATAGTCAGTATCTCCTGGATTGCCCTGTTTATATTTCAAATGTTGATAGATTTTAGCTCCTGTTTGCTTGAGTTTTCGCTTTCTCACCACAGGCCTATTTCGATAGTTTTATGGTACTCTGAGTCAATCTCCATCTGCTTTAAACTTTTTGCAGCTCGAGGTGAGAGAGAGGCTCCCATGCATTCAACTTTGGCTATCATGGAGGTCCCCAACTTATTGTTCATTCTGTGGATGGTTGACGATGCTCGACCAGGAATATTCCTAGAGAAATTGACATTCTTGGGTAAAGATACACTTATAGATCTATTGATGGCTTCACATTTCTGTGTGTCTGTATTCAATCTCAGTTGCATCAGAGCACTTTCACTTAATTTCATTTTCAGAATCTCCTGGAGAATAAATTTGTCATTTTCAGTCATATTCAGATTGGAGATTTTGTGCGTAGCAAGGAACATGGATCGCAGCCACCAACTATTCGAATGCCCCCCTCCACAGACCAAAGAGTTTCTCCGACATCTCGAACAATCCCCAGAATAACAGAGAAGTGTGGCCTCCAGCACTCTAGGAAGATGGTTTTTGATTTTCTCTAAGTTGCCACTATGCACTTTCATCAACTCTTTGAATACCATGCTGCATCTGGCTTTTACATCCTGACTCAATACTTGCTGGGCTTTCTTTTTAATTTCTTGTGTCTTTCCATAGAACATATCATCACTAAACTTAGCACTTTTACATTTTCTGAACTAGGATCTCCCTAAATGAGTTGGGTCTGCCAGCCTGGTCACTTTCCACATGGGATGAAGAATTTGCATTCCAGCCTGCATCCCCTTTGCAGATGTTCCATCTCCATCTGTTGTGACATATCTTACCAACATCTCCTGCATATCAATATCACTTTCCATGGCCTTTCCCATCTCAAACTCTGACCATGGCGCATTCACATTGAGAGTTGCAGTGCAATCTTCATGCCCATCTGGGCACTTTACATCCATTCCTTTTCCCCTAAGCCATGCACCAGTCCAACACAATTTATTCTGGAATACAGCAGCAACAATATATTTTCTGTCTGTTGATGTTTCACATCCTATTGCTATGGCTTGGGAGGCATTCTGTGTGCATTTTCTTGAACTGGTAATTTTGGAGCTGTTATATCTTGCATCAACAGCTAAGTTTATTTCATCCATTACAACCCCGCGCACTTTGTTAACTTCTTTTATGGCTTCTAGTTTTTTTCTCATGTCTATCTTATTTAACTCTGTTACAGCAGTTCCAACCATGTTCGCTGTCCTTTGCATGCCAGTTCTTGCTGGAGGAGGAACATCCACTGATGCTAACAGTAACCTTGTTCTGGAATTCCCCATAGGTGTGTCTTGCAGACCGACTTGAAGGGATACATTTATGGCAGCAGCATTCGGTCCAGGTTTGTTTGTCTTGACTTCTTCATAAAGTTTATAATGGCGAGAAGTATATTGACAGTTAACACACTGCAAAGATTGAGACCATCCCAAACCCCACTTTTTTTCACTGGCTATGACCACTTCCAAAATATCACAATCAGGGGAAGTAACTCTGTGGTGCTTTATCACATCATTCCACATTTGAAGCATTTTGCAGTTACTGATCATTCTCATGCCTTGGGTGTCAGAATTTTTATCTTTTATGTCTTTCAGATTTGGAGCCGGTTTCTTTGGCCGTAGTAATTTCATGGATCCAGAGATGCCCTCGGTGTCTGTAGCTTCAACTGTCCTCTTGTCTATGCTAGGCCTTGTAATGAAGGTGAACTCATCTTGATGTAACCTCCTCGTTACTACAGCATCTTCAGATGATGGTCCAGGGACAGGGTTCAAATCTGAACTGTCGGCCACAGCTAATATGGGGTGTCCAGGATGTCCTTTTTTAAAGTAAGTCAACTTCCTTCTCTCTTTACCCTTCATGTTGGTTAATGTAGCAGAGATTAGCAAGTGATCATCAGATATGTTGGCATTGGATTTTATTCCCATTTTTATATACTATTTTTTTTCTCTGTTTTGTTTTTACAGGTGTTGTCCCTTTGCAAACATTGCGGCAGTTGACTTAAAATGAAACAAAAGGATATATTTCTTCATTTGTGTTATGAGTTTTGTCAGTAATAATAACTTTATAATTGATAACTTCATCTGTCTATTACTGCCACCAAGATGTTGATTCTCTGTAGCTACATTCAATTGAACTAACAGATATTCTTTATTTGGGGGATGTGTATACTATGAACACCTCAGTGTTATATTGTTGAATGTGTTGTGTACACAATTATGTATATTGATGTGACCTTTTATATGTTTAAACAAGTTTTTGATCTCTCTATAAACATCAATTTTAAGACCTGTGAGATAATCCTGGGATGACCCACTGATTATATGGAGAAATTACTCGCTGTCATGAAAGACTTTTTTACCAGATGTAGTCTAACTAAGCAGCTTTTAAACAGATTATGTTTTGTCACATCTTGAGTTTTTAATTTTTATATTTTTAAGTTTTAAATTGAAAAAAGACATGAAAATTGAGTTAAAATAGCAAAAAAATAATTAAAAATAGTCTTTGACATATCTAATCAATGCTGCATACCTTTTATTATAGGCAGAAGGATAGTCTACTGAGTGCTTTTTACCAGATGGAAAAATACTTACAGGTTAGTGAGATATTGTACTTTTTATTTTCACCTCACTATTAAGTCATATGGGAGAAAATGAGAGGAAATGATAAAGGGGGTACCCTTGTTATTTAGGTTATAAAATCTCTATCTTTGAATAGTTTTATTTGTGCCTTCTCAGGATAGTTTGGGGATGGGTAATGATTGTTCAGATGAGAGCATTCTTTATTTTAACAATGGTTCCATTCCTGACAGGCATCAGTGCACAATTAATCACTTCCGGGTCGGTGCCCACGATCTACTTTGTGTAGAAATTTGAGAGCAGATCTTTGTGGATTTTATTAGGCGAGATTATTCAGCATTTCTGATAAATTTGATATTTCAAATTGCAGATGAGGCTTCAAACTGTACTTCCTGGTGTTGATTTGGCAACATTGGGGCAAAGCCTGGCGGAAGGACACATGAAGAGTGGAGGTGAAAAGGCTCTCTGTTTACAAGCTGAATGACATTCGGTAACACCACTCAGCTGCAAATGGCGGCAAGTTGAAATTTCCATGGTGAACATCTGTCAAGACTTCCACTGATAATGTCCCACAAGGTAAATATTGACATGCCAGGTGGATTTATGCATTGTGATTTTTCTGGATTTTTGCCGATTTTTAACGCTAATACATAACAAGTAACAGAATTAATTGTGCACTGATGCCTGTCACACCACATTTTCACATTTGACCAGAGCACTTTCAATCATCACTGTGGCTATAGTTTTGACTTAATCAGCCCAATTTCTTCCAGGCTCACTCATAAACAACATGCAAATATTGACATTATTCCAAATTCAAGCTATTAAATTTTTAATTAAATCAAATTATTTTTTAAATTAACTTTTAATAATTTTTAATTATTTAAAAAAAAAAAAAAAAAAAAAAAAGTGGGGTGAAATTGACATCATCAATGATGATGGATAATATCACTTGTATTCCTACGCCATTTTGGTACAGAATGGAGATCTTTTGGAGAAAATATCAGCAAAAAATGGCTGAGATGTCAGTGCTCGGCTCAAATGGTCAATGCAGAATATGGCAGGGTCCACTCAATACCACTGGCAGATATGGTCAAATAAGCTTTCGAGATCCAAGGGATTATAAATGGAAGAAGAGAAATGCACATAGATTCAATTATATAATCTTTATTCAAAATTTAGACATCACTTCAAAGCTGGATTGCTCTCATCTGTGTCACAATAACCTATGCATAAATCCACTCCATATCAGCCTGGAACCACATGAAATCAATAATCATCGGATCACCTGTAAAAACTCAGATGTTTGTTCCACACACAAAGAATATGCAAAATGCCTTTTGCATTTGAGACTTTAATGAGGTAAATAAAATGGAGTCATTTTTTTTTTTTTTTTTTTCAGTTTCCATATGTGTGGTCCTGTAGGCCATCATCTAATTGTCCTTTTTTTATAGTCAGTATCTCCTGGATTGCCCTGTTTATATTTCAAATGTTGATAGATTTTAGCTCCTGTTTGCTTGAGTTTTCGCTTTCTCACCACAGGCCTATTTCGATAGCTTTTATGGTACTCTGAGTCAATCTCCATCTGTTTTAAACTTTTTGCAGCTCGAGGTGAGAGAGAGGCTCCCATGCATCCAACTTTGGCTATCATGGAGGTCCCCAACTTATTGTTCATTCTGTGGATGGTTGACGATGCTCGACCAGGAATATTCCTAGAGAAATTGACATTCTTGGGTAAGGATACACTTATAGATCTATTGATGGCTTCACATTTCTGTGTGTCTGTATTCAATCTCAGTTGCATCAGAGCACTTTCACTTAATTTCATTTTCAGAATCTCCTGGAGAATAAATTTGTCATTTTCAGTCATATTCAGATTGGAGATTTTGTGCGTAGCAAGGAACATGGATCGCAGCCACCAACTATTCGAATGACCCCCTCCACAGACCAAAGAGTTTCTCCGACATCTCGAACAATCCCCAGAATAACAGAGAAGTGTGGCCTCCAGCACTCTAGGAAGATGGTTTTTGATTTTCTCTAAGTTGCCACTATGCACTTTCATCAACTCTTTGAATACCATGCTGCATCTGGCTTTTACATCCTGACTCAATACTTGCTGGGCTTTCTTTTTAATTTCTTGTGTCTTTCCATAGAACATATCATCACTAAACTTAGCACTTTTACATTTTCTGAACTGGGATCTCCCTAAATGAGTTGGGTCTGCCAGCCTGGTCACTTTCCACATGGGATGAAGAATTTGCATTCCAGCCTGCATCCCATTTGCAGATGTTCCATCTCCATCTGTTGTGACATATCTTACCAACATCTCCTGCATACCAATATCACTTCCCATGGCCTTTCCCATCTCAAACTCTGACCATGGCGCATTCACATTGAGAGTTGCAGTGTAATCTTCATGCCCATCTGGGCACTTTACATCCATTCCTTTTCCCCTAAGCCATGCACCAGTCCAACACAATTTATTCTGGAATACAGCAGCAACAATATATTTTCTGTCTGTTGATGTTTCACATCCTATTGCTATGGCTTGGGAGGCATTCTGTGTGCATTTTCTTGAACTGGTAATTTTGGAGCTGTTATATCTTGCATCAACAGCTAAGTTTATTTCATCCATTACAACCCCGCGCACTTTGTTAACTTCTTTTATGGCTTCTAGTTTTTTTTCTCATGTCTATCTTATTTAACTCTGTTACAGCAGTTCCAACCATGTTCGCTGTCCTTTGCATGCCAGTTCTTGCTGGAGGAGGAACATCCACTGATGCTAACAGTAACCTTGTTCTGGAATTCCCCATAGGTGTGTCTTGCAGACCGACTTGAAGGGATACATTTATGGCAGCAGCATTCGGTCCAGGTTTGTTTGTCTTGACTTCTTCATAAAGTTTATAATGGCGAGAAGTATATTGACAGTTAACACACTGCAAAGATTGAGACCATCCCAAACCCCACTTTTTTTCACTGGCTATGACCACTTCCAAAATATCACAATCAGGGGAAGTAACTCTGTGGTGCTTTATCACATCATTCCACATTTGAAGCATTTTGCAGTTACTGATCATTCTCATGCCTTGGGTGTCAGAATTTTTATCTTTTATGTCTTTCAGATTTGGAGCCGGTTTCTTTGGCCGTAGTAATTTCATGGATCCAGAGATGCCCTCGGTGTCTGTAGCTTCAACTGTCCTCTTGTCTATGCTAGGCCTTGTAATGAAGGTGAACTCATCTTGATGTAACCTCCTCGTTACTACAGCATCTTCAGATGATGGTCCAGGGACAGGGTTCAAATCTGAACTGTCGGCCACAGCTAATATGGGGTGTCCAGGATGTCCTTTTTTAAAGTAAGTCAACTTCCTTCTCTCTTTACCCTTCATGTTGGTTAATGTAGCAGAGATGAGCAAGTGATCATCAGATATGTTGGCATTGGATTTTATTCCCATTTTTATATACTATTTTTTTTCTCTGTTTTGTTTTTACAGGTGTTGTCCCTTTGCAAACATTGCGGCAGTTGACTTAAAATGAAACAAAAGGATATATTTCTTCATTTGTGTTATGAGTTTTGTCAGTAATAATAACTTTATAATTGATAACTTCATCTGTCTATTACTGCCACCAAGATGTTGATTCTCTGTAGCTACATTCAATTGAACTAACAGATATTCTTTATTTGGGGGATGTGTATACCATGAACACCTCAGTGTTATATTGTTGAATGTGTTGTGTACACAATTATGTATATTGATGTGACCTTTTATATGTTTAAACAAGTTTTTGATCTCTCTATAAACATCAATTTTAAGACCTGTGAGATAATCCTGGGATGACCCACTGATTATATGGAGAAATTACTCGCTGTCATGAAAGACTTTTTTACCAGATGTAGTCTAACTAAGCAGCTTTTAAACAGATTATGTTTTGTCACATCTTGAGTTTTTAATTTTTATATTTTTAAGTTTTAAATTGAAAAAAGACATGAAAATTGAGTTAAAATAGCAAAAAAATAATTAAAAATAGTCTTTGACATATCTAATCAATGCTGCATACCTTTTATTATAGGCAGAAGGATAGTCTACTGAGTGCTTTTTACCAGATGGAAAAATACTTACAGGTTAGTGAGATATTGTACTTTTTATTTTCACCTCACTATTAAGTCATATGGGAGAAAATGAGAGGAAATGATAAAGGGGGTACCCTTGTTATTTAGGTTATAAAATCTCTATCTTTGAATAGTTTTATTTGTGCCTTCTCAGGATAGTTTGGGGATGGGTAATGATTGTTCAGATGAGAGCATTCTTTATTTTAACAATGGTTCCATTCCTGACAGGCATCAGTGCACAATTAATCACTTCCGGGTCGGTGCCCACGATCTACTTTGTGTAGAAATTTGAGAGCAGATCTTTGTGGATTTTATTAGGCGAGATTATTCAGCATTTCTGATAAATTTGATATTTCAAATTGCAGATGAGGCTTCAAACTGTACTTCCTGGTGTTGATTTGGCAACATTGGGGCAAAGCCTGGCGGAAGGACACATGAAGAGTGGAGGTGAAAAGGCTCTCTGTTTACAAGCTGAATGACATTCGGTAACACCACTCAGCTGCAAATGGCGGCAAGTTGAAATTTCCATGGTGAACATCTGTCAAGACTTCCACTGATAATGTCCCACAAGGTAAATATTGACATGCCAGGTGGATTTATGCATTGTGATTTTTCTGGATTTTTGCCGATTTTTAACGCTAATACATAACAAGTAACAGAATTAATTGTGCACTGATGCCGGATATATCCATCCACACATTTATTTATGCACACCGGCCCCCACTTCAGGGGCTGCCATTCTTTCACGCCGACACTTACAATCCTCCGGCCGCGGCCAAGGTTTATCATTCATACTTTACCTGTACTGGGTGACCACGGACTCTGACCAGGGTCTATCCATTCATACATCTATAGGCGGACAACCTCCACCATACTGATATCTAGCTCCGGGCAATTCACTGCCTAATTTGTAGATAAGGGATATTCTTCTCAGGAATTGTACGCTACTGCGATCTGAATCGTGTATACCTCGTCATGTTTATTGAATTATATGTCAATATTGCATATATTTGCTTTGGTTGTCTCTACAGGTCCACCTTTCCTACCCCCTCGATCCAGACGAGGTGACAGGTTGAATCAAACTCACTCGTTGGCCAAGATCAATGCACGAGTGCGTTGATCTTTGATCTGGGGATTAAGTTATTACTTAAAAAAGTTCAAGACTGTGGACAAAAACCTGCGAAAATAGAAATCTTTCACTCATTCGATATTTCAATACATCACTTCATGTCGGCAGCTTTCCAGCTTTTGCCAAGTACAATATTCAATAGGTAATTGCAATGCCATGTGAATAATGAGAATCCAATGTGCCTTCTCTCTTGCAGGAAAGTAGCCTTTGTTTATGTACTCGTATACTATGATTGTCTTTTTGAATTTGGTGCTAGTGCGGTTATATGGAATATGGAATAGGTTTTTGGATTATGGACGCGGATATTCTTTAATGGACGACGGCTGAATTATGAATGACCGACCAGACGCTTGTAATTGTCTTGTCTTTGTCGAGTTACTTCAGGCCCGCAGACGATCCAGTTGGATCTAGCAATCAACCGCCTTGCGTACTCACAAAGATCGGCAAGTACCAACTGTAACGTATATGTAACAATCAATCTAATTGGGTAGCAGGACCCACGTGGTAAATCGTACCACCGCTCAAAGTTGGTGGATGCAGGGTATGCTGATTGACCCAAAGATACAAACAACTTGCTGCAGTCCTGGACACTTTGATCTGGGCATTAAATTATTATCTAAAAAAGGTTTTTATGTTCAAGACTGTGGACAAAAACCTGCGAAAATAGAAATCTTTCACTCATTCGATATTTCAATACATCCCCCCCCCCATGTCAGCAGTTTATTAATAGGTAATCGCGAATGGGATGATTAGAATCCAAAGGGCTATACTCGATATTTTCGGAAAATCATCGATGTTCTGAATATTTTTGACATTTATATTTTCTGAAAAAAAAAATGGCGAATTCTGGCCAAATAGAGGGGGCCTCGACTGAGATACATCCAAATGCAGGCGAACAACCAACGTTAGTCTTTCACTTTTTTACCAGTTGGTGATCCGAGCTTCAAAGTTTTGATACACGTTGGATATTAAATTTTCCAAATCCTGTGACTTACTTTTTGCCTGTAACTTGTTTTATCTTCAAACTGAAACCGGACGTTCGAGAACGACCGTTAACCTTTTCTCCAACATCAAATGTTCGGCAGACTGTGCAACACCGAGTTTTGTGAAGCGTCGTTGGCAAGTCACAAGCTTTGAAAAATGGAATATCTAACGTGCATCAATAAGTTCGGATCACCAACTGGTATATATCGTGGATCTCAGCCAATGCCCCCTTTATTTGGCCAGAATCTGCCATTTCTTCCGAAAATATGGATAAATTTCACGAAAATCTTCAGGACATCGACGTTTCTCCGAAAATATCGAGTATTGGTTCTCTCGGGCGTATAAGTAAGTAGTATACAAAGCGTAAAATAGGTCATATTTTGCCGGGGAGGTAACTCTTGCATCCGACAGGGGGCGCCACCAGCTCGAGAGACCAAAACGTACCTCCAACACAGAAGAGTTCCAATGGGGAGGTAACTCTTGATGCACTTTTGTGATTTTTGGCAAATTCCGGGTTATCTTTCCTGATTCGAACATTTGCATACTAAATCTATACAGGAAAATGCCTGTATGGGGTATGGGGTGGTCATTTTTTTAAATGTTACTATGGGTTATTTGGTCCTGTTTTCTTCGTCTCGCCACGTAGAACACGATGGGAAGGGTCCAGGAGCTAAGCGGTGAAATTTTTCGAAAAGTACCGGGTAGGTCTGTATATACATGTAGGCCCATACTGGCTATGGGGGTATAGGTCCATACTGGGAAATTTGTTGTGGGTTTTACTATGGGTTGTTTGGTCTTGTATTCTTCGTCTCGCCACGAAAAACACGATGGAAAGGGTCTCGGAGGTAAGCGATGAAATGTTTTGAAAAGTACCGGGTGGGTCTGTATATAGCCCCATAGGCCTACTGGTTCAGTGGATAGGTCCATACTGGGTGGACGTTTTGGGGTCTAGGTGAGCCCCTGTTGGTCCTATGGCGTCGTATGAGGTCTTATTTTGAAGCTCTCGTAGAGGAGCATCCGACTGGACTAATGTATCGTCCGTTTTCAATATTCTGCGCATGCGCAATCTGGCCGTAGTATAGAAAGCAGGCATTTTGGGGGGTGCGTGGGGGTGTGTTTGGGGTACAGATGGACCACTATTGGTCCAAACGGGTCGTATGAGGTGTCAAAGTGAAGCTTTCCTGGGGTAGAGTCAGAATGGCGTGTTTTTTATTGCAAGTCGCGTCAATCTGCGCATGCGCAGTTGGGCGTAGTAAGTAAAGTGGCCATTTCGGGGGGTGCGTGGAGGTGTGTTTGGGGTAGAGAGGGACCATCCTTGGTCCGAATGCGTCGTGTGGGGTGTCATTTTGTAGCTTTCGTGCTATAGACCACGATTTGCGGGATGTCCAGAGCATCTGTGACGTCATCGATGACGCCATCAGTAGGAACACCGTAGTAGCGAAAGTGGGCATTTTGGGAAAGTGAAGGAAGGTATTTGGGGTAGAAATGGACCATTCTTGGTCCGAATGCGTCGTGTGGGGTGTCATCTTGTAGCTATCGGAGTGTAGACCCCGATTTGAGGGATGCCCATGTCATCTGTGACGTCATCGGTGACGTCATCAGTACGAGTAGTAGCGAGAGTGGTCATTTTGGGGGTGCGTGGGGGTGTGTTTGGGGTAGAGATGGGCCATCCTTGGTCCGAATGCGTCTTGTGGGGTGTCATTTTGTAGCTCTCGGGGTGTAGACCCCGATTTGCGGGATGCCCACTGCATCTGTGGCGTCATCGGTGACGTCATCAGGACGAGTAGTAGCGAAAGTGATCATTTTGGGGTGCGTGGGGGTGTGTTTGGGGTAGAGATGGGCCATCCTAGGTCCGAATGCGTCGTGTGGGGTATCTTCTTGTAGTTCTCGTTGTGCAGACCCCTATTTGATGTATGTTCACGTCATCTGTGACGTCATCGTTATCGTCATCAGTAGGAAAGGTAGCCAAAGTGTGCATTTTGTTGGTGCGAAGGAAGGTGTTTTGGGGTAAAGATGGACCACTAGTGGTCCGAATGCGTCGTGTGAGGTGTCATCTTGTAGTAACGCCGGCCAACGCTAAGCTTAGCGCTTCGACGCCCTGATGAATCAGCACAAAATCTGTGATTTTCATGGAATTGTCACTAATTCATTGGAAATGCACTGACGCCCGTCAGCGCCCGTCGTTACGCCTTAACGCCCTAGCATAACGCGTTGATGCCATGATATAGACCAGAGAGAGAGAACAATAACAACAAGGATGACAGATGAGAGAACAACAACAAGAACAACAAGTTTTCATATAGTTTATTCCCCCCAGTGTTACATCATACCCACGCTGGGGGTGCCGCGTTGGGTGTGTTTACAATTCAAGAAGACTCTTGTCCAATCAGAGACCTCCATTTGGCGCTGTATATGTCATATTCGTTCTTGCCCGTTAGATGTAATCGCGACTGCTCTTGTCCAATTAGAAGTCGCCCTTTTAGAAATTCCGTCTTTGCTCGGTGTGACCTAATATGATTCTTATTCATTCCTTCTTCTCCTCCTCCTCCTCCTCCTCCTCCTCCTTCTTGAGTCTCCGAAATGTTTTTGCGCAAGTGTATGACGTCACCTCCGGTATGCGTGAATCAGGCGTGATGGTTGACCTATATCCGGGTCCTTGTCTACACCGGGTCTTTGATCATATGATAGATATGTACTGACGTGTATCTTCTCGTCCATGGGGAAACCCCCAATGTCACCCGATCTAAGGTCACGCCTGATGGATTCACCAATAGGGCTCGACCAATATAAAACTTGGCATCCATCCAATTATAAAACTTGGCACTCAGGTGACGTCGTCAGTAGGAGTAGTAGCCAAAATTGGCCTTTTGGCGCGGTGAAGGAAGGTATTTGGTGTAGAGATGGACCATCCTTGGTCCGCATGCATCCTGTGGGGTGTGCATTATACCATATCTTTGCTGTATTATACCATATCTATAAGTAAGTGAGTGAGTGAGTGAGTGAGAGTGAGAGTGAGTGAGTGAGGCGTGCACAACGCCATTGAGGCGTCCCCAACGCCCGTCTAAACGCATGGATGCACTAACGACGGTGAGTGAGTGAGTGAGTGCACAACACCCTTGAGGCGTCCCCAACGCCCGTCTTAACGCATGGACGCAATAACGTCGGTGAGTGTGTGAGTGAATGAGTGAATGGGATCCGACTGGACTATTGTATCGTTCGGCTGGTTTTGCATCCGGGTCCTCATCTTACATCCGGGTTTTTCCATGTTTACTGTCACGTGACCGGAACCGGAAGTTGTCACAAGGCAGGTGGCGTCCCGATATTGACCTACTACTTCCGACTGGGCGCCACCTATGTACAGACACCACCACCACATACCAGTTCTACCACCACCACCACACACTACCACCACCACGACCACACACCATCACCACCATCACCACCACACACCACCACCACCACCACACACCATCACCACCACCACCGGGCGTTGACGGGCGTCAACGCTCGGAGGAGGTAGAGGAGGAGGAGGAGGAGGGAGTGAGTGAGTGGGATTCCACTGGACCAATGTATCGTCCGGTTTGTTTTACATCCGAGTCCTCATCCTACATCCGCGTTTTTTCATGTTTACTCTCACGTGACCGGAACCGGAAGTTGTCAGAAGACAGGTAGCGCCCCGATATTGACCTACTACTTCCGACAGGGCGCCATCTATCTTGTGACCACTTCCGGTTCCGGTGACGTGAAAGTAAACATGAAAAAACCCGGATGTAAGATGAGGACCCAACAAACCGGACGATACATTGGTCCAGTCGAATCACACTCACTCACTCACTCCTCCTCCTCCTCCTCCGGGCGTTGACGCCCGGTGGTGGTGATGGTGGTGTGTGGTGGTGGTGGTGGTGGTGGTAGTGTGTGGTGGTGGCAGAACTGGTATGTGGTGGTGTTGGTGGTGTGTGGTGGTGTCTGTACATAGGTGGCGCCCCGTCGGAAGTAGTAGGTCTATATCCTATATCGGGGCGCCACCTGTCTTGTGACAACTTCCGGTTCCGGTCACGTGACAGTAAACATGGAACAACCCGGATGTAAGATGAGGACCCGGATGTAAATCAAACCAAACGATACATTAGTCCAGTCGGATCCCATTCACTAACTCACTGACTCACTCCCTCACTCACACACTCACCGTCGTTAGTGCGTCCACGCGTTAAGACGGGTGTTGGGGACGCCTCAAGGGTGCTGTGCACTCACTCACTCACTCACTCACTCACTCACTCACTCACTCACTCACCGTCGTTAGTGCGTCCATGCGTTAAGACGGGCGTTGGGGACGCCTCAAAGTCGTTGTGCACGCCTCACTCACTCACTCACTCACTCAGTCAGTCAGTCAGTCAGTCAGTCAGTCAGTCAGTCAGTCACTCACTCACTCACTCACTCACTCACTCACTCACTCACTCACTCACACTCACTCACTCACTTAAAGATATGGTATAATGCACACCCCACATGACGCATGCGGACCAAGGATGGTCCATCTCTACACCAAATACCTTCCTTCACCGCCCCAAAATGCCCCATTTTGGCTACTACTCCTGCTGATGACGTCACCTGAGTGCCAAGTTTTATAATTGGCTGGCTGCCAAGTTTTATGTTGGTCCAAATTGGTGAATCCATCAGGCGTGACCTTAAAGCGGGTGACATCGAGGGTTTCAGGTTTCCCCATGGACGAGAAGATACAGGTCAGTACAATTCTATCATACGATCAAAGACCCGATGTAGATAAGGACCCGGATATAGGTCAACCATCACGCCCGATTCACGCATACCGGAAATGACGTCATACACTTGCGCAGAAACATTTCGGAGACTCAATATACTCGGAGATAGAGACATTCTCCTTTCGGTGACTCAATATACACGAAATACTACCATTCTCCAATGTAAGAAATAGAGGCATTCTCTTTGAAGGAGGAGGAGGAGGAGGAGGAGGAGGAGGAGCAGGAGGAGGAGGAGGAGAGGAGGAGGAGGAATGAATGAATAAGAATCATATTAGGTCACACCGAGCAAAGATGGAACTTTCTAAAAAGGAGACTTCGGATTGGACAAGAGCAGCCGAGATTACATCTAACGGGCAAGAACGAATACGACAGATACAGCGCCAAATAGCGGTCGCTGATTGGACAAGAGTGTTCTTGAATTGTAAACACACCTAACGCGGTTCCCTCAGCGTGGGTATGATGTAACACTGGGGAGAATAAACTATATGAAAACTTGTTGTTCTTGTTGTTGTTCTCTCATCTGTCATCCTTTTTGTTGTTGTTGTGCTCTCTCTCCGGTCTATATCGTGGCGTCAGGGCGTTATGCTAGGCCGTTAAAGCGTAACGACGGACGTTGACGGGCGTCAGTGCATTTCCAATGAATTAGTGACAATTCCATGAAAATCACAGCTTTTGGGCTAATTCACCAGGGCGTTGAAGCCTTAAGCTTGGCGTTGGCCGGCGTTGCTACAAGATGACACCTCACACGACGCATTCGGGCCACTAGTGGTCCATCTCTACCCCAAAACACATTCCTTCACACCCACAAAATGCCCACTTTGGCTACTATTCCTGCTGATGGCGTTACCGATGACGTCGCAGATGACGTGAACATACCTCAAATAGGAGTCTACACAACGAGAACTACAAGATGACACCCCACACGACGCATTCGGACCAATAGTGGCCCATCTGTACCCCAAACACACCCCCACGCACCCCCCAAATGACCACTTTCGCTACTACTCGTACTGATGACGTTACCGATGACGTCACAGATGCAGTGGACATCCCTCAAATCGGGATCTACACCTCGAGAGCTACAAAATGACACCCCACACGATGACGCATTCGGACCAAGGATGGCCCATCTCTACCTAAAACACACCCCCACGCACCCCCAAAATGATCACTTTCGCTACCACTCGTACTGATGCGTCACCGATGACGTCACAGATGACATGGACATCCCTCCAATCGTGATCTACACCCCAAGATCTACAAGATGACACCCCACACGACGCATTCGGACCAAGGATGGTCCATTTCTACCCCAAATATCTTCCTTCACTTCCCCAAAATGCCCACTTTCGCTACGTCTACTGATGACGTCATCGATGACGTCACAGATGCTGTGGACATCCCTCAAATCGTGGTCTATACCACGAAAGCTACAAAATGACACCCCACACGACGCATTCGTACCAAGGATGGTCAGATGACTTGCAATAAAAACACGCCATTCTGACTCTACCCCACAAAAGCTTCACTTTGACACCTCCCACGACCCATTTGGACCAATAGTGATCCATCTCTACCCCAAACACACCCCCAGGCACCCCCCCAAAATGCCTGCTCTCTATGGTAGCTGTATACAGAAATATCTTTGGAGGCTGCTGTGAAAAGGCCTACCTTTGGGGTCTTGCTCAGAGGAGGCCATAAACACAGAGCCTATTCATATTTCATATATCAAAATAATTCTATGTATCTCAGAAATATTTTTAGGCCAAAAGATTTGAGTGTTGAAAAAAAAAATTTACTCACTGACCTGTATCCAGCAACAACAACAACGCTGACATGTGGGCTCATTTTCCACAAAATACATCAAATTCAGCTGACGGCTCAGGTATCCACTACGCAAATGAGATGTTTATATTCATCACGACTCTGTCAAGTAACGCGAGTAGCTTTAAAAAAAGTGGAATTTTTTTGCTCATCGCAAATGTAATATGTCATCTGTCAAAGTTACAAAAATGGCGCCCAAATCATAGCCTCGTTCCGAAGTGCATGATGTCATCACCAATTCATCACTGAATCTCATAATTTTTATTTTAATTCATCCATTCTGATTTTCTATCAACATTTAGGCTGAATTTATATCAATATAATCTAAAAAAATGGCATATTCAATTTTAAAATCAAGTTTTGAGGGGAATTCCAGTCCGTGACCTCTATAAACATTGGGATACTCCCTCGTTTTTTGTACGAAACAGTGAATGCCACCCGTATAGAACAGAAAAGTTGTTTTCAAATATCTTCTAATCTATTATGCAAATAAAGCAGGAAATTCTGAACAGTTTGGTGTATCTGGCATCGAAATCGGTTAAAATCTCACCGAAATATTGAGTATTCCCTACCGACCCCATATCATGGATTTTCACCAATCAACGGTACTCATTTGGAAATACCATTATCTTAACATGTAATCATGTATTCATGAATACATGTAATGCAAGTACATGTACATGTTGCAGAGAAAATGTACCAGGATCTAATTATAGAGAATAATCCATGAACAAAAGTAAATTAGCAGCCTGAATTATGTGTACATGTAACCGACATAAGTTTATACATGTATTGTGATGTCACAACACAAGCCATTTTGTTATGACGTCACGTCATAATAGTATATTGCAACAATGTAAGTGCTATGATGTCATTCACAGAGATGACGTCACAAGATAATGCAGCCAATGTACCATAAGCTATCAACTGTTCAAGTGTACATGTACTGTTGTGTAGAGGAAAACCATATAGTACAAATTGTATTCACCATAAAGGTCGGAGTACGGTAGCCATTTCGCAATGGGACATAAAACGTGAAATATACAAGTATTAGTTTGTTACATGTACATGTACTCTGTCAGGCTAAAAGGGTTAGTTGAGCACCAGTACAAACATCACGGGTTACCGGCATGTGCCAGGGTCAGGTAAAGGGCAAACAATTGAAAGGGGGGTGTGGAATGCACATCACACACAGAATACATGTAGATTCAGGTGTGGCTGGATACATACTTGTGGGAGGGGGGAGGGGGTGGGGGAGAAGAAGGAGTGAGCAAAAGATGGCCATTAAGTACTATAGTCATAAATGGACAATTTCTAATAGAACGAGTTCTCTGAGTCTGTGGGCAGTAAATACTTATTTCTTGCCCCGAAAATCAACTCGAATTATAGGATACTTATCCTTGTCTTTAGTACGGTACCATACCATACATGACAGCCATGCTCATCAGAAAAGAAGCTAATTAGTATTCTGAGCAGAAAGTCTCTCGGTCTGTGTAAAATCTGTCATACACATTTGTCATGTTGAAACGGTCATATTAGAAATTCAGAACTATGAAAGGAAATATGAAATTTAGATACAAGCAGATAAAGCTCACATGTTGCTCAAATATAGAGTTCATGTTTAGTCAAGCTTCATGGGACAAGTGGGATGAGTAACCTGAGGGGGGAGTGAGACTGGGGGGGGAGACACCATTAGCAATGAATGGATGTCATTATTCAAAGAACTAGACATGAAGGATTTTCTATCTGAAATTGTTATTGAGTTTGAGACTGGTACAGTGGAAGGAAGGGAAATCATAGTGTTTTGAACCCATAAAAGAGGTTTGATGTAGCAGGTCTCATGCATGGCTGTACATGTAAATGATTGTTTCATAGAATGATGACAGAGGTTCTCAAATATCTTGAAATACTGTGACAGAAGCAGCTATGGCTGGCCAAAATAATAAAATGAATTGAAAAAAATATTCTTCATGGTTTTCTGAGCATCTGCTAAATATTTTCAAATTAACCTCAATGCCCTCAGTCTATAAGGTGGCTCTGAACAGAAATATCTTGGGATGCTGCTGTGAAAAGGCCTACTTTTGGGGTCTTGCTCAGAGGAGGCCATAAACACAGAGCCTATTCATATTTCATATATCAAAATAATTCTATGTATCTCAGAAATATTTTTAGGCCAAAAGATTTGAGTGTTGAAAAAAAAATTACTCACTGACCTGTATCCAGCAACAACAACAACGCTCACATGTGGGCTCATTTTCCACAAAATACATCAACTTCAGATGACGGCTCAGGTATCCACTACGCAAATGAGATATTTATATTCACCACGACTCTGTCAAGCAACTCCAGTAGCTTTAACAAAAGTGGATTTTTTTTGCTCATCGCCAGCTCAATTTTAATGTAATATGTAATGGCGCCCAAATCATAGCCTCGTTCCGAAGTGCATGATGTCATCACCAATTCATCACTGAATCTAATAATTTTTATTTTAATTCATCCATTCTGATTTTCTATCAACCTTTAGGCTGAATTTATATCAATATAATCTAAAATAATGGCATATTTAATTTTAAAATCAAGTTTTGAGGGGAATTACAGTCTATGACCTCTATAAACATTGGGATACTCCATCATTTTTGTACGAAACAGTGAAGGCCACCCTATACTACGGCCAGATTGCGCATGCGCAGAATATTGAAAACGGCCTCCACGAAAGCTTCAAAATAAGACCTCATACGACATCATAGGACCAATAGGGGCTCACCTAGACCCAAAAACGTCCACCCAGTACGGATCTATCCACTGAGCCAGTAGGCTTATGGGGCTATATACAGACCCACCCGGTACTTTTAAAAAAAATTCACCGCTTACCTCCGAGACCCTTCCCATCGTATTTTTCGTGGCGAGACGAAGAAAACAAGACCAAACAACCCATAGTAAAACCCACAAGAAATATCCCTGTATGGACCTATCCCCTCATAGCCACTATGGGACTATATGGGCCTATATACAGACCCAACCGGTACTTTTAAAAAAATTTCACCGCTTACCTCCGAGACCCTTCCCATCGTATTGTTCGTGGCGAGACGAAGAAAACAAGACCAAACAACCCATAGTAAAACCCACAAGAAATATCCCTGTATGGACCTATCCCCTCATAGCCACTATGGGACTATATGGGCCTATACACAGACCCAACCGGTACTTTTAAAAAAATTTCACCGCTTAACTTCGAGACCCCTCCCATTGTGTTTTTCGTGGCGAGGCAAGATAAACTAGATCAAACAACCCATAGTAAAACCTATGAATAATTTCCCAGTATGGAACTGTACCCTCATAGCCAGTATGGGCCTATATACAGACCTACCCGGTACTTTTCGAAAAATTTCACCGCTTAGCTCCGGGACCCTTCCCATCGTGTTCTACGTGGCGAGACGAAGAAAACAAGACCAAACAGCCCATAGTAACATACAAAAATGGCCACCCCCATACCCCATACAGGCATTTTCCCGTATAGATTTAATATGCAAATGTTCGAATCAGAAAAGATAACCCGAAATTTGCCAAAAATCACAAAAGTGCATCAAGAGTTACCTCCCTATTGGAACTCTTCTGTGCTGGAGGTAGTTTTTGGTCTCTTGAGCTGGTGGCGCCCCCTGTCGGATGCAAGAGTTACCTCCCCCGGCAAAATATGACCTATTTTATGCTTTGTATACTACTTAAGTACCCCCACTTCCTTCCAAAGGTAAGAATAGTAGCTATGCTTAATCATGATTTAAATCGCCTAGATCACTGGGTCCATTGGGCAGCTCTTATGGCACTCAACCATTCACTATTCTCATAGACATGGACCTATAACCGTCAACATTGTCACATTGAACACTTACCAGAATACCACTGCAAGATATCACCCACATCTCAGACCCCCCACTGACAGCTGTATTGGCACTCTGCCATCGACTAGTCTGGGATCTGTGCAATCAAACACATTGCCAGTGCGATATTGAACACCTTCCTGGCCTACCACTAGAAGATATGTGAATAATATGCAAGTTTTAGTGAGTTCGGTTAGTAAAAAATGATGATGCAATACAGAAGAAAGCTATAGTGTTGTATTAGAAAGGCTATCGTTTACTTTTTTCCTCTAACAAATTGAACAAACCAGAAGAGGTCTCAACAGTCCGCCCAGGCGGTAGCCACCAATCTGGATTCTTAACGTGAATTCTTAACTCCCGTCAGGGCGTGAATCATTGTCAATCAAAATATCTTCGTCCGGAAGTTCATGATTTGTTAGGAGATTGTCCCATCTCGTGCTTGCCGACTGTCCTCGGGCATGGTGCTTGTCCTCCAGGATAGTGTTTTAGCATCATTCTAACCACATTTCGCGTCACAAAACGCTAGTTGCGCATGCGTGGCCACCATTTGAAGCGCCCTAGATTTTGATTGGTCGGCCTGACAGACCTACAGCTTAGGAACATTAGAATGAGTTGTCATCACAAACTACACATTTGTGTTATCATGTTTCGCTTTAGGAGGAAAGTGACTGGCACTCGATGACTGAAGGTGACTGTCTGTGCGTACATATAGCAAAGAAGTTAGTAATATAGCAAAGAAGTTAGTGATTTCTAGGGAGAAAATTTTAACCGTCCAAAGTCTTTGCTCCGTGCAAAAATATGATTTCGTTCAATGGTAAATCAGCGAAAACAGTTTGCCCGACACCACATACAATTAGTGTCCCCTGATGTTACAAAATCTATCTGGTGAGGGCAGATCGAAAATGCAAAACTCTGTTCCTTCTAGTTCAACATGATAAAAAAACTGAAAACCCAGTTAATTGCTGCAAAGTAGCGATCCAACCAGAAATGTAGGTTGTATACCATGGGACAACACAGGACGCTTATTTAACTGATTTTAACATGAATGATGAAACGAAATCAAGGCCATAACCCATGAAGGTTGTGTAGATTCTATAAAAGTTTGACATGTTTTCATGTTTGTGCTATAATTCCGGGTACCCAAATCTGAATAATTAAAAAAAGATCCAGATCAGCTCTTAACGTATAACTAACATGGAGTTTGGAATTCTGTGCTGTGTCTACTAGCGGAACCGATAACCTGATTAATAATTAAGGACGTGGTTTATTAAAAATTAACTATCATTCTAGAAAACATATTTTATTTCTGCCAATATAGATATGATATCCTTGCGTTTCCTTTGTCTATGTATATGGGTATGTAAAAGCACGTAAACTATCTGTCCGTAGACATCGATAAGTATGTTGGCGTAGAGTACCGGTATAATTCTGAGTGGAACTATAATCGCCGAACACGATGCTAAACACAGGCCGTAAATAACTTTAGTGGATATTTATTTTTCAAGAAAAATCGCCAATTTTATTCTGAAAGGCTACTGCTTTGTCTTTAATAACTATGAGTTCAAGGAATTACATCGGCTTCTACTTTCTATTCGGATCATGCCTTAGAGGTAAGTACATCAAATAAAATTATCCATGACTGTAACCAGGATTTTCCTGATGGGGGTCACCTTTGCTTCAGAAACTTTTTAAAAAGGTTCAGCCGTTCATGTTATAATACGAAGAATATACACGATACTTGGTCTACTGAGCTAGTGAGGCCGTTTAACCAGAAAAAAAATCCCATAGCAATTAACATAGCAAGTTCAATTTGGTCTGTGTCTCGAACATTTTTGGCGCGTTGCCATTTCCTTGGAACCGCATGGAGATGGTCTATTTCAGAGCCATCATGCTGTGATAGCCAAGTGTTTAGCGAGTCCGTGTAGCAAGCGAGATGTCCTGGGATCGGCCCCAAGCTGAGTCATGTCTAAGACTTAACAACAAATATCTTCCAAAAAGATGGCTGATAGAGTTTAAGTCGCATCGTTGGTTACGTAATGTAGCACTACGAGAGATCCTGAAGGATCTTGGCGCCCACCATTGTCCGATAATTGTAAGCTATTGACAAGAGGATCTTTTCGTCCATTGTTACTAAGAACAGACGATGGATTTGTAATTTTGTTTGCAGAATTTCGAATTTGAGCGAAAAAGATAAAAAAGGGACACTGGAAAATACCAAGATATTATCTTTATAAGTTTCAGGAGTTTCAAGATTTCTAGAAACTGTACTTGATGTCGGTTGTTATAGTACAAGTGAAATGAGCAAAGTTAGTCTGAAACCGAATGTCCGGAGGATCCTTCGTCTTCGTTTTGTAGTATTATTTTTCACGTGTCATCATTGGGTACTGGCAGTGAAGACAAATCTCTTTGACAATTTGGCATGAGCTATGAAACATACGTACCTAAGATTTTATAATTAGGAACGATTGCTAATTCTGTTTTGCTTACTGGGCTAGCTTGAGATATCTCTTTTAAGATACCACGCTCTAAAACAGTAAGATGGTACCGGTATCCGCTCCCTGCAGTAATGTTGAAACTTTGAAAGTGTCTGAATCCTGATTATCTCCGTTGGATCGAAACATGCAGTACCAGTAGTCTACAGTTGTCGCGCTGTGACGTTGCGTCACAAGAGTGACATCCCTTCGTGTAGCCGACCCGTCGGCAGACGAAACGGTGGGGAAGTTCACTTGCAACGGCATGGACTAAAGTAAACTGATTTTAAATTTGAAGAAATACATTTTAATTTGGAATCATCTGAATTCCTTGATATAGAAGGTGAAGGTATGGATATTCTCTATACTCAATATATAGAACATGCCCCACCGTTTGATCCGCCGGCTCTTGTGATGCAACGTCACAACTTGGGAATACCTTATTAATTTGAAGCGTAACTTGGATTTTTGAATCGGACCAAAAAGGTATCCTGCACAACTAGGCCCCATGTGGGAACTGTGTACCAAAGGTCCCATGTGGGAACTGTGTACCAAATTTCAGAAAGATCCATGAATTAGTTCCTGAGAAATCACGATAACAAAGTTTCATGGGGAAATCCAAGATGGCAGCCTGGTAGCCATATCTCATTTTCAAATCGGACCAGAAAAGGTATCTTGCACAACTAGACCCCAAAGGGAACCTGTGTGCCAATTTGAGAAAGATCCATGCAGTAATTCCTGAGAAATCGCGATAAAGTTTCATGGGGAAATCCAACATGGCCGCCCAGTGGTAATATTGGATTTTAGAATCGGACCATAACAAGTATCTTGTACAACTAGACCCAAAGGGGAACCTGAGTACCAAATTTGAGAAAGATCCATGCAGCAGTTTCTGAGAAATTGCGATAACACTGTTTCATGAGAAAATCCAAGATGGCCGCCTAGTGACCATATTGGATTTTTGAATCGGATCAGAAAAGGTATCTTGCACAACTAGACCCCAAAGGGAACCTGTGTACCAAATTTGAGAAAGATCCATGCGGTAGTTCCTGAGAAATTGCGATAACAAAGTCTCATGGGGAAATCCAAGATGGTCGCCTGGTGGCCATATTGGATTATCGAATGAGACCAAAAAAGATATCTTGCACAACTAGACCCCAAGGGAAGCCTGCGTACCAAATTTGAGAAAGATCCATGTAGTAGTTCCTGAGAAATCGCGATAACAAAGTTTCATGGGGAAATCCAAGATGTCCGCCTGTTGGCCATATTGGATTTTCGAATCGGACCAGAAAAGGTATCTTGCACAACTAGACCCCAAGGGGAACCTGTGTACTAAATTTGAGAAAGATCCATGCAGTAGTTCCTGAGAAATCACGATAACAATAATTGTTTACGGACGGACTGACGACGGACGGACGACGGACCACGGACGAAAAGTGATTTGAACAACCCACCATCTGGCTAATAAAAGGCGTGATTGGGACCGCTCTTTCGCACACCGCCATGTAGGCACACCGTCATGTAGGCACACCGTCGTGATATGACTGGGGGAAAAATGTTGAAAGCAAAGGTAAATTCTATTCACTCATTCATCCCATTTAAGAGACATATTCCAACATATTTCACATCAATTTCCGCTTACGGCGAATGTACATAATTCTACATCAATTTAGGATCAATTTGGGAACAATGTATAAAAGGAGGTTGTTTGTATCCGATGATTCTCCACCTCTCTCACTATATACGCTTTTGGTTTACCTGCATTTAGGTATAGATACATTCGATCGGATACGATCAATGAGGCATCACATTTGCACATGGAGTACACTAAACATTCATTATTTCTAAATATAATAATCCCACGCAATATCTTGTGACAAAGTATCGGTAAACATGTACTCAAGGATTTATTAAGTCACTCTAATTTGGATTTTGTGGAAACAAAGTTTCAAGTTGGCCTCTAGGTAAAGCCACCTATGGGTATAGCCAACGTGAATGGAACGCAATACCAAGCGATATCTTGTTAATCACATAACAAATTTGAAAATAATTCATTATGGGATTCTTTGTAAGTCCAGATACGAAATGTTACGTTAGTAGTAGGAAGAGAGCAAATTCTGTCGCATTGAGGCTGAGGCTCATGCGGTCACGTGTGATTCTGACATCACATCCGGTCACGGCACTTCCGGGTCAAATGTCAAAGGTCACTTCCGGGACAAATTTCACTTCCGGGTCAAATATCTTATATCAAACGTCACTTCCAGTGACTTTCGATCACGTGACGGCCCAGCAAGAGTGATCTCCCTCTAAAAGAAGAACGTACGGTGATGTTAATTCAATGTTTAACCTAATGGGAAACCGACTGATGGACGTTTGTGGTATAGGGTGTGGTCCCTTGTTTTCTTCATCTCGAAATGTAGAACACGATGGGAGGTGTCTTGTGGTCATTCGTTGATTTTTTTTGAAAAGTGACTGTGTAAATGCGCACTGAGCAAGTAGCGCTGGGGTGGACCTTTTGGGGTCTAGGTGGATCGTATTGGTCCGACTGGGTCGCGTGAGGTATCAGTTTGAATCACTCGTGAGGGAGCATCCGACTGATTGGGTTTGACGTAGAACGGACATCATTCTGTGCATGCGCAGGGAATGGAGGTTTCGAGGTGGAGGTGGACCACTATTGGTTCAGATGGGTCGTGGAAGGTATCAGTGTGAAGATCTCGTGGGGGGCGTCCAACTGGATGGGTGTGGGGTGGGAATACCGTCTACCGTCATGCGCAGTAGAAATAATGAATTGGAATGGACGTTTTGGGGTTGAGGTGGACCCATAGTGGTCCGATTGGGCCGCATGAGGTGTCACCGAGAAGCATTCGTGAGGGAGCATCCAACTGGACTAGTGTGTCGTCCGTTTTTAACATTCTGGGCATGCGTAGACAGGGAATTGTGAGAAGAGGGCATTGGAAGGGACCTTTTGGAATCTGGGTGGACCACTTTTGGTTCAAATGGGTCGTGAAAGGTGTCAGTGTGAAGATGTCGTGGGGAGCGTCCAACTGGATGGGTGTGGGGAGGGGAATGCATCTATCTGCGCATACGCAGTAGACAAAGTGCATGGGAAGGACGCTTTGAGGTCGCAGTGGACCCATAGTGGTCCGATTGGCCCGTATGAGGCCTTATTTTGATGTTTTCTTGGGATAGCGTCGGATTGCACTGGTGTCTAGTCATGTTTTCTTATTCTGCGCATGCGCAATCTGACCGTAGTATAGAAAGCTGGAATTTTAGGGGTGCTTGGGGTGTGTTTGAGGGACCATCCGTTCTCCGAATGCGTTGTGTGGAGTGCCACATGTAAAGCTTTCGTGCTATTGACCACAACTTGAGGAATGTCCACGTCATCTGTGACGTCATCAGTACGAGTAGTAGAGAAAGGGATATCTCGGAGGTGCAATGGAGTGCGTTTGGATGAGTAAGAGCCTTGTTCGAACTGGTTACCTGGTAGAGTTACCTGTGTGTGGTGATGTTGGTGGTTTGGTGTGTGTGTGTTTGTGGTGGTGGTGTGTGTGTGGTGGTGGTGTGTGGTGGCAGTGGTGGTGGTTTGTGGTAGTGGTGCTAGTAGTGGTGTGTGCTGGTGATGGTCGTGGTGGCCATAATGTGGACAGATGAGAGAACAGAAACAACAAGGATGACAGTTCAATCATTTTATTATCCCCACCAGCACATCATACCCACGCTGGAGAAGGCGCGTTGGATAAGTTTACAATTTTTGTAGGCTCGTTTCAAAAAGTTCAGTTTTCGGCCATGCTCGCTCTGATCGGTTTGTCCTAAGCGTCTTCGGACAGTCCAGGATACTGGAACCCCGAGCACTTACTTCTTCCATTGGTAGGCAGGGAAATGCGATGGAAGGGCTCCGCCACACTGGGATTAATCTCCATCGGCTCTTCAATTCGGGGCGGCGTATCGACCTCCATTGGTTCTTTCATTCGAGGATGCATTTCCATGGGAACTGAAATATCCGGTCTCGATAGTGGCGAGCGTGATCCGTGTATGTCACTTTTGTGACGTCTCAATTGACTGGAAAGCTTAAAGACTAGATCACACTCTGCACATGTATGCGTGGTTACTTCGTGGTGTGCAGGTGTGTACCCTCACAGTAATAAGGTATCATTAAGGTATCAAGGAGGTCTCAATAAGGTACAGGCCATAGATTCAACATAGGTACAGGAGAGGTACAGTTAAGGTATATACCTTATCTGTACCTCCAAATTTGTCATTTGATCCAACATGGACAAGGTACAGGTAAGGTACGTTCCAAAAATGCTAATGATGCCTTAATTGTACAGGCGATGAAAGGGCTTCTTTATGCATCTCCATGGGAACTGAAATATCCGTCTCGAGAGTGACGAGCGTGATGCTTGTATGCCACTTTGGTGACGTCTCAATTGACTGGGATGATTTCAGACTATATTACACTCTGCACATGTATGCGTGGTTACTTCATGGCATGCATGTGTGTGACGACGTAAACTGTCCAGCCGATAAAAGGGCTTCGAGCAAGTCGTACACGTGAACATCGTTGTAGAGTGTCTGCTGAATGGAACGTCAGCTGTGCACGTCTTTAGGATACGCTTGCTTTTATGGACAGTAACGCTCGCCAACGCCTAGCTTAACGCTTCAACGCTCTGATGAAACAGCTCAGAAGCTCTGATTTTCTAGATATTTCATGGAATTGTCACTAATTCATCAAAATGCAGCGACGCCCGTCAACGCTCATTGGATATGTTTACAATTCTCGAATTCTGATCGTATTTTCCAGGGCCTCGGTGGGTGGTAATCCCATATCCTCTTCCAAGTGACGCTTGGTCTTCATGATGGACCTGTGCACGGAGTCGCCTTTCATTCCAAGCGGCAGCAGGCTATGCTCTTCATGGATCGCCATGGCTATTTTTCTGATGTTCGGGCGCATTTGGATGGACGCCTATTGTAAGTTATCCTGTACGGCGCCTTGGATTACCGCAGCATGGGTATTAATAGCTTCATGCATACTGCGCATACTCCCACCCCACACCCATCCAGTTGGACGCTCCCTACGAGAGCTTCACACTGATCCCTCCTACGACCCATTTGAACAAATAGGGGTCCACCTCTACTTTAAAATGTCCCTTCCAGTGCTCTCGTCCCACAATTTCCTGTCTGCGCATGCGCAGAATGTTGAAAACGGACGATACACTGGTCCAGTTGGATGCTCCCTCATGAATGCTTCACGGTGACATCTCAATCGGACCACTATTGGTCCACCTCAACCCCAAAACGTCCATTCCAATGCACTTTTGCTGCGCATGCGCAGATAGACTCTATTTCCACCCTACACCCATCCCACACTGATACCTTCCTAGACCCATTTGAACCAATGGTGGTCCACACGACCCAATCGGACAACTACGGTTCCACCTAGACCCCGAAACGTCTACCCCAGCGCTACTTGGTCAGTACGCATGCGCACGGCCACTTTTCAAAAAAAACCAACGCATGGCCTCAGGACCCCTTCCATCGTGTTCTACAGCTCGATATGAAGAAAACAAGGGACCACAGCCCATGGCGCAAATGTACATGAGTCGGTTTCCCACTGAGATGAACATTGAAATAACAGTAGCGTATGGTCTTCTTTTAGGGGAGATCACTCTTGATGAGCCGCCACGTGATCGGAAGTCACCGGAAGTGACGTTTGATATAGAACCTTTGACCCGGAAGTGACCTTTGACTTTTGACCCGGGAGTGACGTGACCGGATGTGACGTCAGAACCACACGTGACCACATGAGCCTCAGCCTCAATGCGACAGAATTTGCTCTCTTCCTACTACTCACGTTGGTCTCTTGTGGCGCCACCCATGACCTATGTGCATGGGACGCGATTCCAGATGACATCTTGTGGCATGTCAGCCACATAAACCATATTTGGAATGAATCCGTCATCCGACGGACAATATTGAGAGAAGAAGAAGAAGAAAGAAGAAATCGATAACGATATAATTGCATCGTTTGCACATCTTTTATTCACCGACAACGTTATTTAATATACAGACAACCTTCTGAGGTAAACCGCACGTAAACATATTTAATGCACAAGCTCTAGTGAGGTCGCATTCGAAAGTTATTCGACATACAATAGTGGCAGAAGAAGAAGAAAGCAGAAACTTGAAACCATGAACGCGAGTGGGGCGATCGCGAGACACAGCGCGAGATAGCGATATAGATTTACCAATGCAAGGTCCCGACAGGGCGTTGACCCTGCATTCTTTCTCATGAAGAACGGTTCTTCCTCAAGAAAAATCGCTCTCCGCCATTGGCTCACCTCAGCCACATGATCTCTTTGATTGAGGTCGACTGCTCGATCTCAGACAAAACAAACATATGTTTTTCTGCGAGCAGTCTTCGTCAATCAAGCGATATGTTTTACTGGGGTATTCTGGCACAATTAAAACGAAAACGACAAAAAATAATACTGTATTCGTCAAGTGAAAATTCAAATCCACAGATTCGTCATAGATATATTTCCCTGATCACTAAATTGAATGTCAACATTTACCGTTGCTAACTTTAGATTAATCATAATACACAATAGCGGTACATTATTTATGACAATTATTATCTCTGGTCCGTACAGTGCTCTTAGTAATAAAAAGTAAATTGCTGTCCATTTCTTCAGATGAAAATTTTTGTCAATACATCCTGGAACATTTAATACAAGTGCGCTTTATCTAGGCACTCTTTCAGAAATGTTAGTTTTGGTTATGAGGTTTTCTGGAACTGCATTGTAGATAGGGTATTTTGTTGGATCGCGGTGTGGTTTCGTCCTTAATAGGACCGATGTTCTCCTTCAATCGCGGTGCCCTTACCGAAATCATCAGGTTGCGGCAGCCTTTCCGCAATCTGAACAATGTTCCAAAACTGCTGACGGAGAGAATTCCGCTAGATGAAATCTCAGTTTGTGATTCTACAGTGTGCCGATACCGGCAAACCGTGTGCGGAGAGTGTGCCAGAACCAAGTGGCACATAGTGTGCCGCTATCGGGGCACAGTGGGCCAAATTCAAACTGTTTACCACTGGCGGTACAGAGTGCACCTTCAGCAGCACACAGTATACAGAGAGTGTGCTTGATGTTTGAATGTTTGAAGTAGCATTTTGATTATGACTCGGAACAGTTCAGCGATTTCTGTACACACACTGTTCTGTTTCTTCAGTTATGTACATGCATGCTCATAATAATCCTTCAATTAGTTTGGGGGTATAGCATGCAATTTTGCAGACAATTATTGTTGTTATACCTTTACTCTGAGATAGGCAATCAGCCCTGAAAATTCATTGCTGATGGTTGACTAACTTTTTAAGTGCATTTGGTCCACTACTTTATATGAAGCATACGTGCATTATCCGTTTGGATGCCGTTGCATGACATCCATGTACATGTACATGTACAACAGTTCGATTAGAGTAATTTTAACCAGAAACTGAAGGTCAGGATGATGCCAATCTGCCCATTATCACAACAACATAGCCAGAAGTACAGGAAGAGTGTGCCGGAAGGTTCTCGAAATAAACGTGTGAATATAAGAATATTATTTCCGTAAGGGTATTTATGTGTTGGAGTACTTTGTACTGTTGTCGCTGATAACTATGCACTACTTTGCTGTGATCTGCCCTGCGGCTATATACACATAGATTTTTCTGGGAAACCGTAATTCTACAACTTTGTGCAGCATGTGACCCTTCCAGAATAGATTTATTCTAGGTGTCCATCTTGGCATCGTTTCACAAATTCTAGTACGTTTTTCTGTAGCTGATTGATAGCGATTTATAAACGTTTCCAGGGAAAACTTTCTTGTAAAATGTGCCCTGTATAGGTATTAATTACAGATAATTTTAGGTGGTTCCACTCGTTTGTATTTCAAACCGCCTTGAACGTATTTGGTAATCCAGTATGTGTATTTGTTGTCACGAATCCCATCTGATTAGGTAAATTTCAAACTTGCTCGGAAACCCGTTGCTTGGTTTTCCGACTTTAAAACAACAAAGCCTTCAACCTCTTGTCGTATCTATTAAAATAAACCAAAATTCCAGTTCGTCCTTTTTCCGTAATGGGATCCGCGTGTACTTTCCTTGCTCTGACTGTACTCGCCATCATCTCCTTGTTCTGCGTTTTGCGGAATCCACGAAAGTAGACACCATCATCATCTCTGAGGGAGGGAGGGAATTTGGCTTAATGCCACACTCAAGTTTGTTTCACTCATATAGTGACAGTCACTTTGGTTGGTGGAGGAAGCCGAAGTACCCGGAGAGAACCACCGCCCTTCGGCAAGTAACTGACAAACTTTCACACATGGACCAGCTGGGCTCGAACCCGTACCAGTTCAGCGGTGTGAGGCTAGCGGTCACCAGCGAAGCGCCTTAGACGACTCGGCCACCGAGGGCCCCCTCATCATCTCTGAACACAGTGATGTCCTTAACGTTGCAGTCGTATCTAACAATTGCTAATTGGCCGATCACATTTCCGTGAGGCTGACTGGCTGTTTGTTTATTTCATCTCGATCTATTTGGTTCAACTCCGAATGAACGTAGATATATCTTCGAATCCACTTTTTCAGTAGCGCATCTCTGTGTTACGAGACGATGCCGCTTTTTTATCGACAACCCGAGAACATCGGCTGAAGGAGTCTAATTTAGTTTGTATTAATTAAGTGTAGTTCTCAATAATATCATAGCATCGGACGCCCTCCCCCTCTTCGCCCATACACCTATCACAGTTGTGGTGTCCGACCAGTGTACCATGCTGCTAGGATAAAACAGAACATATGATTGCAATTTGATTATTCTCATAATCTGAATAACTGGACTGAAAGGACAAGTAAAACATGAGCAATTCTTACCCTCAAGTTGGCAGCAGTGAATTCATGTATTGTAACTTACTTTGTACGACTGAGGATTCATCCAACAATGTCCTTTAGATTGATGATGTCTGGCTGGTTGGTGGGCTGGCGGATTGACTGACTGAATGGCGCCAACATTCTGTTTTCATGTTAAAGTTTTGTGATCACATTTTGTTTTGGTGAAGGTTTATACATGTAAGTCCATATTCAAGTTTTATTTGAAATAATCATCAGAATGTTTAAATAATCAGGTTTTCTTAATATGAAGCAATATTATTTTTTTGTCAAACTTACCAACTGTTGGATTTTCTGTAGTTTCGTTATCAGTTTCACGTTAAAGTTTTGGATTTGAATTTTTTTATCCACAATTTGTCAACCTCAGCCTATGTTTCCCGTCTGACCCTCAAAGCCTAATGTAATCTGGGTGGATACTCTTATGCTACACTTATTGAACCCATCCACTACCCTCGAAAACATGTCCCAACCCACTGAGTCCCGCTTTCTAGCTATCTCCTAAAATAAGCCTCGCCGGACCCACACCCTGATAGATTCCGTGAGCTTACCTCACGCTAAATTTAATGAACCATCCTCTACTTTCGGGTGCATGACCCCACCTCCAGGCACTGAACCACATCCTCTATCTTCCATAACAAGCCTCACACCAGTCCATACCCTTATAGATTCCGAGAGCTCACATCATGCTGCTCTTATTATATCCCCGGGAGCATGTCCCCATCCCATGGGCACTGAGCTCGACTTTCTGTTTTCTAACCTAAAACTTGCCTGATCCCACACCCTCATATATTCTGGGAGCTTACATCATAAATTGCCCGACCCCATTACCCATACAGAAGAGATAGCTTCTCTTTTGATGGTCAGGGTTTAGATACGCATGCTCAATCTTTCATCCACTTTCTGATTCACTGGTCCATCTGTCCATTTTGTTAAAATTGTAGTGTCAGGGACAGAACTATGTGCATACGAGTACGTTGAGAACCGCAGTAGTCCATATTACGAGTACAGGGACTGTCCACGGTGCTGTGGAAGCTTTGGGTCGGAGTATTGCTGTGAACCGTGAGTATATTAACATAGCCGTGAGCATTACTGTGAACCGTGAGTATATTACCATAGTCGTGTGTATTGCTGTAAACCGTGAGTAGATTACCATAGTAGTGAGTATTGCTGTGAGCCATGAGTATATGTATATTACAAAAGCCATTAGTTTTGTGTCGAAATTACTGTGAAGTGTAAGTCACATTTCCACATTACCAGAGATGTGAGTTCAATTTGCTGTGAGTCATGAGAATATTACAAGAGTCATTAGTTCTGGGTCGGAGCATTGCTGTGAATCTTTAGTATATTACTGGAGCTGTGAGAATTACTGTGAGAATGACCGTTGGCCAGATAGGTCAGGCAAAAGTTGTGCCATTTCGAGACAGATTTCCTGACGATATATTTCTTTCTCTATTTTTCTGTCAACACGTGTGGTTCCTTTCATGCCATTGCCTCTGTCATGTTCTCCGGCAGGTGGGAGTCAGTTGCTGGGGCAGTAGTAGGTGGCTTCTGCGCAGTAGGGGTCATAGTTTCGGCCGTCATATGTATAGCCGTCAGTCATAACAGGAAGAAAATGAGAGTTGGCACAACACCATCAACAACGTCATCGAGTTCACCACGAACAGCCATCACCATATGGCCAGCTAGGACAGGTAATATTTATCCACAGATCGTTCGATCCTACCCAGAATATGTTTCAGAATGTATGTATACTAGCCGATCATTCCCGATATTGTATACATGTATATTCCTACGAAGGCTCATTTGCAAATTGTCCGGTAATGACTGAATGAGTCCATCCGAGTCATTTCGTCGGCAAAATAAGGAGAACGTTCAACCGTTGACATTAGAACCTTGATTTTGGCATGAACGTGCAATAGGAAACTGTTACCAGCAAGTTCTGAGCTTACCTACTTTTGATAAAAAATTGACCTACTTAGGTGGAAGAAATCACTAGACATTTGGGCTGTGCCCATCTTACTATGGCCAAGATTTCAACTTAGGAGGGAGGGAGGGATTTCCCGGAGTTCAGTGCGCGTCGGTTACTCTCTGCGTTCCAAACGCTCTATTAAACTTTCTAGCCGTAATAGAATGACACAGAAGTAGTCAACATACGTTAATATACCTTATATATTTTGCTAGGCAAGTTTAATCGATAGTATAAGTTTTCTTGTCCACGTGTCTTTGTAGAAGATTGAAGTATCCCTGTCTAAATATAACCATGATTTGTTATAAAATATCGCAGAAGTCAATATCAAACCCTCCTGTGACGTTAGTCACACTGCCATGCCTTGCCAATGACAATTGCCAATTCCTATCAACGCCAAAGAACATTATTGCTGACATCTGCAAAGAAGGCTATCCCACCAAACGCCTCCATTCAAAGTTTCTCAAAATCAATGAAAAATATCGCACACTTATGGTTTTATACAATCGTAGAGTACAGGAGCTCTGGCGCACGTTTCGTGACATGCAAGTGTCCAAGTCCGCTTACCGCAAGAAACTCTATTTGGGATCTCTATCTGGAAACGTCCATTTGAAATTGGCATTGTCTACCAAAAAAGTCTCTCGATGATTGACACGGGAATACTTCTGAAGACGACGGCTGAATATTGATAACCGGATCTGACGTCTATACAGCAATGTAGGGTTGGAGAGATAGAGAATAACTTCTTCAGCTTCCAGTTTCTAGAACTGATTCAGATATTCATGAGCGTAGATCGGGACGTAGCAGAGAATGGGTTTGACGCAAGAGATAGTTGGCCTCGCGGTTACATGTTTATCTATGGATGGGCAAGTTTGATACCTGCCCATTCGAAGGTGGGATATTCTGTAGTGTAATTTGTGCATGGCCATAATCATCACCGCCATCATCTTCATCATCTTCACCATCACCCTCCTCTTCTTCACCATCAACACCATTCTCCCCATCTTCATCATCACCGTCATCATCATTATCATCATAATCTTCATCATCACCACCATCGTCCTCATCTTCTTCACCATCAACACCATCCTTCTCATCATCACCACCATCCTCCTCCTCATCTTCGCCATCACCAGCATCATCATCGCCGCTATCATTTTCCTCATCATCTTCTCCAGTACCAACACCATCCTCATTATCTTCACCATCATTCGGTAAACCACTGAATAACCACGATAAAAGCTGAATGTTTCCTTGTTATCAAACAGATAGCCCAGACACTAGGGGACGATCACCAACTCCTCAGCGGGGTCTTCGAGGGCATCATAAGGGCTCGTCCATTCATAACAAGAGTCCTCCAGGACCAGCCAAGTACAAGCCGGTTTATGCGAAGAGACCTTCCTCTGGTCCTCGGCGGACCATCTCATATAAAACACCAGCACCAATTGTACCGCCCCCTTCATCCTACAGTTACCCATAGGTTCGCATGTAGCCACCGCTACCCAGTACAGAGAAAATCCTGACAGCCTTAAGCTCAACATTTGGCTTGATATAGTATATAAATATCTACTAGTTGCCTGTGGATGAAGTTGTAAAGTAATTGGGCTAAGAGTTGGAAGAAAAACGCTCTTTCGCAGAGACGTACGATCAACTACCCGGATAATGCCAGGTGGTACTAAAGCGGTAAGAAGCTATCTCATCTGTACCAGCGATCAAACAGAGACGACATCTCGCTTCTAACGCTACTCCACGTATTATCGTCAAACCCGAGAGAAATAAGTTGATGGCAGAGCCTTGGGACATCTATAGCTTTTTGCTGATGATCTTTGTCCATTTGGAGTGTTTTCATGCATGTTAGGATGCATCTATCAAGGGGAGGTAATGCATACCACGCAGAATCCTTCGTCAAGCGTCCTCGATTCCTACCTTCACTAACATGGATGGTGGAACCTTTCTCAGATCACTTGTCATTGTCTGTTGTTCACACGTACCTGGTAACAGGATAATTATGAGCAGGTTCAGATTACTTGAACAAAATATACATGTCAGATGCAGCCGCTATAACGAGACTATTGGATTGGTGTCACGGACATGCCGGGGCTGATATCGGTTTATCATAGGCGCTCGCTTGAGCCCAAGGCAGTGAGGATAGTGACTAGTTCTGATGATAGAGCTCATCGAAATGATATGTACGGCGATCTTGGATGGACAAGTGTAAAAAAAAACAAAAAAACAGAGTGAACATACAGCTAATTTAATATAAAAATGTATGAATGGTTTAGCTCCAGATTACCTTTGTATCAAGTTCGAGATGAACAGTTCCATTCATGGCCACAATACCAGGTACGCCGGGAAATATCACCAAATGATATGCAGAACCGAGAGTTAAAAAACAGATTTGACGTGTCCTTTGTTCATTTATGGATTTCTGTCAGAATATTTTAACAATGGTAACTATTTTTAAACGAAATGTGAAGGGAATACCTGCTAATCTTCTAATACATTTAAATGATAGTGCTTTAATGTTTGCTTTATTATACGGTTATTCTGTTAGGTTTTACCAAATGACTCAATACCTGCTTTTATGATGTAACAAAAATCACTAAGATACTCTCCAGGTTTTTACATATATATGGAAAGGTCATTTACTATGATAACTTATATATCTTTTTACTTCCTTGATCTTCATTAACTTGGTTGGTTATATTCAGTATATGCTTGTTTGTCCGTGCGTGTTTTATTAGTATATCGTCGAATGTATGTCGCTCTAGGCCTATCTACAATATATTTATCTTAGTGTAGTTACCCAGGGTAAATATACTTACTTACTCTACTTATTAGTACTTCCTTCGAGCCTCGCTGAATGGAGAAACGCTTAATGTTGAATAAAATATAAATGATTATTCACATCTCTGGGATTACACTGCACAACATATATTCTGAAAATCTTACATCATTCTGGAAACTACTATTTTTATAATGCTTAACGTATTATACGTCGTGAACGTAAGGATGTCTTGTGCCAATAACGTCTGCAAAATACGAACTAGTTAATTCCAACGGTTCTAGGGGAGATGTTTGATGAAATCAAGCGAAATAGCTAAAAAATATGCTTTATGACAATAACAGGGTTACCACTGATTGTAACGTTCTTAGCAAGCTATCATTAGTATTCCGGTTACTTTCGCTTATTTTCGTACGTGTTCTTGAGCCGCATGGACATAAATAATCACGTGACCCGGCCCGACATATAGACAGAGTTTTACAGCTACAATGAAAGCGTGGCTGAGATACAAATCATCACAGGAATCATTTTTTTATTCTCGAGATGCATTCAGATATGATGCGGCAAGAATATTGTTTTATGAGGCCTTGTCATTTCTTGTCACTACGCCCGCATCTTTCCCACCATCAATGTATATTGTGTTTAATTTGAAGAAACACTCGAAGTGGGTTACTTGTCCCGTCCTTCATGAGTTCGGCATTAGCCATTCACGGCGTCCCTTGTGAGGATACTTCGACTATATAAGTGATAAAGGATGTTCAACAGTCCCCAGTTTGGACATCGTATTTCCAAGAATGTCAACAGCATCAGATTACTATAGATATATAGTATATTTGTATTGTTATGCTATATTCGTGTAGTGTGTATTCTTGATATAGACTTACCACACACAAAGGCAGTTCGTCATGCATTGTCTCACTTTTATGTATAATAATATTTATGGGTTTGGTTAGGTGCTAATATAAAGGTCAATCGACACAGAACGCAGAAATTGTTCATGGACGCGGAAATGTTCCATGAACGACGGTTGTCTACTGAATGTTTGATGTGATGTTAGTATATAAATACGTAGACTGTGGCTACTTAAAGTCTAACCGATCAGAGAAGCACGCACTGTTGTTACGTCATAGAATGTGTCCATATGTGCATATACAAAATAGAGGTGTTTAAATTCCCACGCATTTGAGGTCAGATGATTTCAACCGTAGAAATAGTTGAAACAAAGTCTCGACAGATCGCGTGATGAATGAATCTAGATTTAGATATTTTGACGCATTGTTCCTGAATGATTTTATCTCCGGACTGAATTAAAAGCTCAAAATAAAATTTATTCTCTTCGTCTAGCGTATCTAATTCCGATTAAGCCGGTGCTAAGGGCCGTGTGGTGCAGCGCTTGAGATACTAAGGCTACGTCTGAGAATCCACCATATTCTCGGGTCTGAATGTGAGGTGGCGAGGGAAGCTTCCCTGCAGAGTCTTATGGTTGCTTATTAGACGCATGACGTCAATTTTTCCCACCTCTTGCATATTGCTACAATTTTTTACCTTTATATGGTAGGATTCTGTTGGCAGACTGTTAGTCCCCGGGATCCGCCCTCTGCACATGTCATTCGAAAAACATATTGTGAATTGTGAAATTTCTTATCCATCATACTTTCACGTAAAGGTAGGCTTCTTAGCCACCATACTTGTCCCAGCAATTTTATTATATTAACTTTTTCCTTGAGTGAAAAAGTCATGATTTCGTAAGCTTTCACACTGTATCTTATCGGTTCGTATATGATGTACAGTACATGCATGTTATATTGAGAGACAGACAGATGGGCATGAGGGAATTGTTTTCGGTTTGAAATACTGCCTGATAATATAAACATCCTTTCCAACGACCTGTATGGTCAAGCACTGTCAGTTAGCTTCTCTGGGAAATTATATTTGACTGTATTTCCAGTAGGCGTCAGATTCGATCTTCGATATTCAGCTATATGGTTTAGTCGGTGAAATACACTAGGCTGTAGTCTATGGAACCCAAAGTTTGAGTTGTGTGTTTTGGTTTGGAGACAATTAGATTGCCCCATTGTCATAACTGTCCTGAAGGTCTGATGAGTTGTTATTATGTACCTATTTGTTAGGGCAGTATAGAAGAGAATGTCTGACGGTTCCCAAGTTACAGTATAAGATCCACTGTCATATTGCCACCGGTAGAGTCCACAAATGTTGTATGCTGGAATGAAGATGCATTGATAGTAAAAACTATATTCAGCAATGCGTGTTCTGTTGTCATCCATTATCAAGTCTTCGAGAAATCTCAGAAGCCGAAACTGGAATCTATTATCTGCCTAGGTTTTATGGAGACCATCACCTGAGTCAACAGACGACCTTGCGTTACAACATCTTAAGATCGCGCACAAGCCCTTGTCGTCTTGAAGACCGAAAATTCCATAATATGTAGGTTTATTGTTTTGGTGGGAAACTTAAGCCGTACGACGTTGAGAATTACAGGTTAGTTTATCTGGTTATTCTGGCATTTACTAGGTTTACCTCATGTTGAGGCGTTTACTCTATCAGACGTCCACGATGTTCATCCATTAACATCAGATGAGCTGTTTGATCTGACCTGTCATCACAGCTCCCGAGCATGCGAATCTAATTCCGTTTAAATCGGTACTAGGGGCCGTTTGGATACTTCAGCGTCTCCACATGCACGGCTGCAATAAAAGCGCGGCTGATACAATAAGCTACGTCGGAGAATCCACTGTATTCTCGGGACTGAATGTGAGGTACCGAGGGCAACTTTCCTGTAGGGTCATATGGTTGCTTTTTAGTCGCCAGACGTCAATTTTTCCCGCCTCTTGCATATTGCTTCAATTTCCAGGTTTTTTCTACAGAAAATGATAATGGGAGGCGTCAATTTCCTTTAAACAGTCTTGTATTTTCCAGCAACGCTCTGGAAGTGACGTACATATAAGCGCGCTCATAGTAACAAGTGTAATGAAAGCCTTGTGGAGATACTGAAACACCATAACACCCGACATTTCTTTGTGATCATTAGGACATCCATCATCATTTCACGGTATATCTTGAATAGAGCAAACATTGTGAAGCATAACGGTAATGACGATGGAACTGCACACATGTGTGTTTGTTTCGTAACGTGCTGTACTGGCCGGGCTAATCAGTGTCTAAGATAATAAGAACTGTCGGCATTCTCGTTTCCTGGTACATGGAGGCACCGTCGTGATATGACTGAAAAAATGTTAAAAACGACGTTAAATTCTACTCACTCACTCATTCACCCCCTCACTCACTCACTCACTCACTCACTCATCCAACTGTTTTGTAAATTGCGTCTAAAGCCTGCAATGGCCCACAAGAACATCATGTAATTCGAGACTTATCTGGTGTTCCGATAGACAGTCACAATCTGTTTTAGTGGAGAGCGGTTGGCTACTAAATGTCAGATATTGCGCTTGTATTCATCCTTAGTTATGGTTATCGGTGTGTACTGTTTATAGCCGGCGTTCAGGGCTGATGGAAAATCTGCTAAAATGCAAATCGACACGATGGATGAATCAAGTGTACGTAGACACACAGACGAAAACTTCAACGAATTGCTTTTGTTTATATGCTGTCGCGAACCAAGAAGACCAGAAATCAGCGTCAGTATTTCAATCGTAATTCGAGTGCAGGAAAAAACGTTTACTGAGACTTATTAAAGTCACATGTAAGTAGTGCATAGCTGTAACTGACTACGGACGAGAAATTCAAAGATTCTAACACTCAAGATGGATTATTCGAGTTGAACCGAAGCCCTTTTGGCAATGCCTCTTCAGTAATTTTCCACAGTATTCATTGCGATTCTGATGAAGATATGTGGCTGGCTTGCGATGCGTCGCTAATAAAATGCAATAAATTAATATATTCAGAAAAATTACTTTTAAGGGAAAATGCACTTTGTCAGTCAGCCTCACACAACGGACGGCTGCCTATTCCAGTAAGTTTAGGCATGAGGGAAGTTGTAATTATACTTCCCAGCAAGACTTGCCTACAACCACCACATACACTCACCAACTCTCAATTTAGCAATGTAGGTTAACCATAGGCCTATTAGAACGACCCTTCCTGCATTCATCTCTCGGAACGTGCAACTCCCTCAGTATTCCTAGCTGTATGGTACCACTACTCTGGGTGGCGCTCGCATTAACACATGAGCGTCAACTCTATGGAATGGAATTAGCGCTGGAAAAGATATTCAATAAACAACGTAATGTACCGCGAGAATCGAATAAAACATTGAGTTGATGGGCCGCGAAATCCGAATGGGAAGCGGCCCTTAAACTACAATTTCAATCAAAATATGGAATGACATTCGAATATTGCAGTTCAACGTATTAGATTGTGGTGGTATTCCGGCCACACGCGATGACATTTTAAATGAGATGCTTGTGCAAATGTATAGGGTGTATAAGCCACATATGAACAATAACTCTGGAACAATTATTGCCGCAAAAAAAACCAACACAAAAATACTTCATATATTAAAGTAGTGCTTACGATATATTTTCGAAACAAATAACAGTTTTGTGAGTAAGCCGAGGTTCAGACATGGATGAAATCACAAAAATGCTCTTCATGGTTTTAGATCAGTGATCATGACTTCTATAAAGACAGATACAATTTATAAATATCACAGCAACCTTATCGGACACGTATTTTGAAAGCATTCAACAAACTAGCTGCGTATAATTAAAAAGATGACATGAAATTCGCAATTGAGTATGACCCCTATTCCGTTGCATAACTTTTAACCAAAACTTTACATATGCGGGGAACAGGGCGACGTACATTGGACGGAAATATTCTTTTAGTTATCGGTCACTTCAACTGGTAATGAACAAAAGATTATCTTCTTCTGAATTCATTGAGAGAAATAGTCCACTCGACAGGTACGGCATAAATACATTTAAAGACTTCCTACAACTGACAGCCAAAGCTACAAGTTCACAAATAAATGGTATATCGATTCAAATCTACAATCCACTTGCCTTCCGAAGATGGTAAACAAATCATGACAGGCATGGATGGTACGTCAACTTAACCGGCATGACTAGCATAAATCGTAGTTCACCCGAAAAACATACTCCACTTGACAGTCATAAAGGGTAGTTAATAATATTCATGACTGGCGGTTACACTGGCAACCTTGGTTCACCAGACTAGTCATGAAAACCATACACCACTCCAATGATACATTTGGTAGCTCAGTACACTGACACATTTGGTCAGCCTCAAGGGTATGACTAAGGTTGAAAACCATACTGTATTCCAATCGACTGCCAAAATTGTTATCTGATTAAAATCAGATCGTAAAAAAACGGTCCACCTCTGACTAGGGGGAGCGGTTTTTCAAAGATCTGGTTTCAGTGAGATTGGCCAAAGTGGTAGATATTCTGGAACTCGTGATGACGTCAGTCCCCCGCTGTTCCCCCCTCTAAAAGTCTACAATTAACATTGAAGTTAATGAGATTTATCATAAAAAAGTACAAGTCAATTACCATTCTAACATATATGTTGGGGAGCTAAGATATCTTCTGCGTCTGAAAGTTTGGTAATTTTCTCATACTTAGTTCTATTATTTCAAAGCAAAAATTGTGTCCCGTCCTATCTGCCTTCATGTTATCTGACCCCCAGTTGAATTTCCGCTGGAGGCTAACAGATCAGCCAAATCTTTTGTTCTCTGTGAGACCCGTGTTCCTCTATTGGCTGCCATAAATTAGGTCAACTTGACTGTCACAGTGCTTAGCTGGTCCTTTGACAGGCATTAATTATGTTGCCATATACTGGCTTATAATCATGTTCACTTTGACTTATATTCTCTTTCAGTCATAATTTGTCACAGTCATTTCCACTTTCAATCATATCCAATCAGAAGAAGTACGCCTTATGCAGTATTATCTATGACACAATGGTTATAACAACTGGCTCACAAGTCGGCCATAACTAATATAATAATAACTTATATAATGGAAATGAAATATAAATGTTCATAGATTACATTCCCACATCTCCTCCATTATTCAGTAGTGTATAATCATTTATATAAACAGTGAAATTGGTCTATCAATTACTCACAGTAAATCGCAGTGGTTGCACAAGGATTGAGCAACAATGATATATGTCAAAATATCATTCCGCTCTCGGTTAAAGCTACAAACGGATGCTCGTCGTCGGATACCGTTTCGATGTTTCTGGTACTCCATATTTCGTGTCTGAACACTTTTCTTGAACTAGGTCGCCGGTATGTTATAACCAGCAGGTGGTGGCGCCGGTGCATAAGCAGGGACTTGACCTGATGCAGGACTAGGCTGATTCAATGGTTGATAAGAGTAGGGTTGTGGTGGGTAATTATAAGCGCCGTCTCCATAGCTGGGAGGTGGTCCCATATATGGCGGAGGCATAGGACGCTGGGCGTACATCGTCTGCATAGGGTATGCACTTGTCGTAGCTGAAAATATCATAAACAAGAACAGATTGATGACGGAGATTACATGGGAGTGCGGTTGTGAGAACCCAGGTAGCATTCCAGCACTGGAATAATGTTCATATCAGATGTCATACAAATGTTATATAAGGTTAATTTAGCTCTTTGAAATAATGTTGGAAAAACCATGTCGTTTGTATGATAACCTTTGAATAACGTTGATGCACCATGTTGGTTGATACTGTCGCATGACGTCTTTTCAACGTTCGCGTCAAACATAATATCATCGTTGTTCTAACGCAGGTATGCTATATCTGGGAAATCGAAGTTAGAAAACTAGATCCGCTATGTATTTGCAAATCCTACACTGCCAACTGATGAATGATAATATAAACTATATTCTAGCAATCGTGACTGATAAATGGTATTCCGAACTGGACACACACATAACTAGTAGTCATCTACTGCATATGTAGGTGCGTATGACATTCGTTTATTATTTTTTTTCTCGGGCGTGCCACCTTCTCGTCTCCAAAGAATGAACTGCACTCGTGACTAGCTGACGATATCGTGGGATAACAATTAGCTTTCTAACTAATTCGCGATACATCGTCTGAAGAAGAAAGCATAGGGTTGTCCCCCATGGAGAACTCAAATGAGACGTGTCACATATCCATTTTGCACATTCATTGACGCAATTAGTAATTTATAGTTTGTACTTTCCATATCTATAGTTGGATAGATAGAATAATTACCATAATTAATTTACCAATCACATTAGTTATTTAACAACGTCGTTCGTGTTAACATTATGCTAATAAACTAATCGCTGAATTATCGTTCCGTATCTGGGAGGATATATCTAAATTGACTCAAAGTGACAAAACCTACCTTTCGATTTTCGACAAAAATTCTGTTTGGATCACAGACACTGAATGTAACACCTGACGAATCTAACTGGATGTAGTTTCCAAGTAAGAACACATACTTACTGGTGGTTACCAGGCCGGCGTTGGCGATTTGTACCCTGTTCACACGACCAATACGTCCACGACTTTTACTAGCACAGCAGGCTACTGAGATACAGACAATGGCCGCTATAAGGACCCCAAGACCGACTATACCACCGATCACTGACCCAGCTATTACCCCTGTTCTGAAATGTTAGAAAATACCTTCTTTAGAGAAATAATGTTTCATAATCACAGAATATATAAACCGATATTGAGACTAAAATGTTTGATAAACTGATATCAGTTAAACTGGATCTGAATAATTTCATGGAGTACCAGAGATTCGATATCCCGTGGAAGTCTTATCATATATATATATATATATATATATATATATATATATATATATATTCTGGAATAGTTGTTGAAGTAATAATAATGACGTCATAGTCTTTTCAGCGACACCATCACTGTAGCCTTTTTGAATTTACACATGATCGTCTGCTCGGAGGGATTTGTAAATAGACTCAAAATGATCCAAATATGATAGATGGTGGGACGTTATGTACTTCTGCATTATATTTTGCTCAACTTTGAATTTATGTGATTTTTTTTTTAATGAACAATATCGTACTGAGCCAAAATTACATTGGTAACACTTTTTCCGATCAATAATTTGGCGACCATCTTTGATTTACAGATGGCGATCATTTATCTAACACAATGCTATTCTATGGATAACAACTTCTTTATTGCTGTGGAGCTGACGTTTCGTTGGAGATACTTCCAACTTTTTCAAAGCTAATGCTAAGAAAAAAAGAAGAAAAAAAAGATCATTTATCTACCAATTTTGCCGTATATTCAGTCTGCTAGGGCAAATTCACACAAGTTTTCGGTGCTATGCAAACGGTTGCATATTTTGGGAAAGTATGCGCTCTGAAAATGGTTATGCAGCTGTTATAGAACAATTCAAAATGACCACCTGGGTTACAAACTGACTGCCAAGTCCTAGATGACTGTGAGGGTATAATTAAAGTTATCGTCTGTGGTATTTTTGCGAACAAGTTTACAAATTACTAGTGATCTGTAAAACCATATTCTGTATATTCAAGTAAGCTATAATTTCTCTCCTCAAAATGCTGTTTGTTCGTCCGTACATCCATTGGTGTTTCTATTCTGAAATATCTCAAGAACATAGAGGCCTATAGCCTTTTTCTTTGATACAATGCTGCCTTAGGAGCGCCTTCAAGTTGAGTTCGCTCAGAGATGACCTTGACATATTTCCAAAGATCACACAGGACACAATGTGAACATCAGTCTCAGTTCCTCGCGATGACTACAATGTCTTCCGCCATGTTTAGGGAGCAAATAGAGATACAGCCTTTATCTTTGGAATAATGGACTGACCATGATCTATTTTCAAACGTCACAGAGGTGAAAATATGAACAATGACCGTATTTGCTTGTGAACATAATATTCTAGATTCTCTATGTTTGAAGCTAAATGCAAGGGTTACGAATTTCAAAATGTGAACATCAGTAATATATGATGGCTTATAGTTCAGCATTGGAATGAAGTGGATGATAATCAAATGTATTCGTATGCAGGAACCCCTCTCCCAAATAATTGACAAAAATTAGAAAACTGGATAACACATTCCCTCAAACTCTAGTCAGAGTATGGTGTAAAATAACAGTATATGCGTGCATTAAGTCTTGAGAAACAGCGTCCCCCGAATAGAGATGTGAATACATTGGTCGTGAACAACTGAGCAGACATGATCTTTAGTTTTTAGAGATATGGCAATATGAAGAATATAGGCCGCGTACTAAAATTAACTGCTCTGCTGTGGCACATGTCGCTTCACCGGATCTAAACGAATGACCACTGTTCCAAGACTGATATAAATTCAGCATCGAGATTAGATAACTATCACAGCTCTATGAGAGAGTAGCGTTTCGTTCTGGCTTAGAATAGGAAGCTGTATTTCGCACCGAGCTTACAAGGAGACAGTGCTCACAGAAATATGTGCTACAAGCATTGTATTCTTCAATATAGTTGTTTAATGTGATCGTCATTGTGGAGATACTGTTTGAGATACTCTCTTGGTCATATGGTTCAGACGTTTGCACACGAGTATCAACTACAAGCATGTCTTCATATATTTAAACTCCCAGAGCTGCGAGATGCATGCCCACTTCTCTCGTCCAGGAAATATATTGTGTTCTTCTGTATGTAATTGGTACCAACTGTCGTACGAAAAAGGTATTTAAAAAATTGTTTAGTGGACTGAGTACAGAATGTCTTATCTGACGTCTATATATGAAGAAGCATCAGCTAAGTTGGAAATATTTAATTTTGATCATGGCTGTGAATACAACTCTGATTGCGAATATTACTGAGCTTACCTTATGTCCCACCATCCAGACTACCAGTTTAAGAGCTAACTTTGATGCCTTGTATAAGCAAATCATACGGGATTGGAAGAGATCATTTTGCAGTGCATCAGAATATATAATTCATAATACCAGGGCATCTGACCAAGATTGTTCGAAACATTTGATCGCCAAGAAAACGAATGATCAACTAGGACAACCCCAATGCTTTGTGAGTAATCAAGAGAAACTGTGCAATTTGCATCAGGAGTTCCGTCCCAACATAGAATAGCGAAGTCGTTCAGGTACATCACATGAGGATTTCAGCCAGAACTTTTGATCACGAATCCTACCGAAATTACTTGATGCCAGACTCAATAATATAATTACAATATCTGCATCTGAATCTAGAGTTAATTGATTGGGATATTACCCTTGGGTATACATACGGTCATAAAATGGGAACCTGACTCCATCAGATCTAATGATGTCTAGAAGCATGGCATGTTTGATAAAATAATTCCAGAGGACATGCGTTTGACTGCCATAGAATCTTTGATATTGATGAAAATATGTAAAAAATGGCAACTACCTTAAAATTCAACTTGGCCACCAAGATAATGAAAACAAATACCAATATACCAATGGATATCTAAAGCCTGTAGTTGTAACCTAACAAAGAGTGCAAAAATGCAAAGTTGAGCATAAAAATGCGACACTCTGAAATAACACATATTGTCCTACACTGTAGGGGAGATAATACGCCCCTGCTCTCCCCCTTTCTGCTCTCGTCCATGTGGGGATGTTGTGGGATGGAATGTAGTATCTGTTCACATACAAGGTCGTAACCTGAAAATGTAGCCCTTTCAATACTTACGAGGGAGCGTAGCCGGTATAATAGGAAATGTAAGAATAACAACAATACGAGCTGTACGTTGATCCGCAACAGCCATTAGAACAGTATTTATAAGAGTATTGTGATCCGTAGAAATAACTGTAGTAGGAATATTGACAACTAGAACCACCAGAACCTGAAACAGATAAAAACACAGTAATAATTTAGTGGTACTTCTATTATTTTCTTGGGAGTAATGTTACAAACTACGAAACAGGTCTAAGAATTATACGGAGACGGCTATCGAACGCCATTTGTTATGTTCCTTATGCCATCCAGGCACGGCGGAAGGAATTAATGATTGGAGGAGCCACTATCACAGCACAAATAGGCGAGGGTCCAGGGGCCACCTATGCCCAGGAAGCCCCAGGGGTCTTTGGTGACGGGAGACCAACCTTTAACCGTCTGGGTCATCTATATGCGGTATAGCGCAATATTCCACATGGTTTGAATGTAATACTTTCATGGCACTAAATAAATGATAAAACTGACCAAGTCATTCAGATACTATGAGCAGCCGTCACCATTAACCACTGAATTCTGTAGCACATGGAGTCCTGTGAGAATCGTGAATCGATAGTGTCAACGTTTGAACAGTTTTGTCATTTACGGTTGCTTGTAGGTATGAACTCTCTTTACATCACAATTTATATTAAAATAAACGGTTAATTATATCTCTACCACTAATGACAAAAACAAGGCGACCTGGACAAATTAAAGTGTATTATGAGTACATGCTATCTGATGGGGGCATTTCACTGTTACTGCAATAAGTTATTATGAAATCTTCAGTTGGTTATATCTCTGCTGGGAAAATCAGCTAATGTATGTGCCCAGTATATGGCATTCAATATTAAGATTATGAGTTATTACGAAAGGACCAGTTTCAGTTCCATTCGGTGTAATATCTTTACTGAATATTTGAAAACGATGGCTTCTAGTTTTTAGGTATATTATGTAGTAATTTATTATGGAGGATTCACTATTCGTTACTCTGGCTATATATCTATGCCCAATATATTTAAACATGCATCATAGCTTCTGGTACGGAATTAAACTTGATTTTGAGGCAATTAATTAGTATCAAGAGTCCATTTTTTTGTTATTTTGGTACTTTTCTGAAACGAATAGTGTTGCACTAACAAACACTGGTCAGAGCTTTTCTCCGTGTACTATATACCACATGTGTAGGGGAGATGAGGATACACTGGGACATTTTTCACTTTAAAACAAAACTATCCGCTTTTATTATCCTGTGGAGTAGCTCTTGTTATAACTAATGGTAACTGGGTGTCACTTTGATAATTGATTTAAATTGTAAAGCTCATACAGAGAACATTTGTAGTAAATCTTTTAAAATGCTAAGAGAACTTGCAAATCCTTGTCGTCTGTTTCCACCATCAAATCTTTGCATGCATCCTTGGTAAGGAGCCGACTGGAATACAGGCATAATTTGTTCTCCAGTTTGGTCTCCCCATTGTCAATATAATCAGTGTGATAAATTGGAGCGGATTCGGAAAAGTTTTATTAAGTATATTTGTTTTAAAACAGGCACGCACTACGATCATCTATATTACAGTGATGCATTTAAACTTTTTAATTTGCCACAGGTTGTTAATAGAAGAAATGTTTTAGATTTAACATGTTTACACAATAATGTTTCAGTCAAATATGATAGTTATCTTTTATCTCAAATCCAATTTATGTACCGGCAAGGCTTTTACGCAGACCGTCGCTCTTTTATATACCATATACGAGAATCATTCTCAAAATTTTTCTTTTTTATCACGTGTTACACGGCTATATCACAATTTTACAGCAGACTTCACAGTTGACATTTTAACCCAGCCACTGCCTTTAAAACTCCTATATCCCGATACTTTCACATTTGATTTATCTTAATACCTTTGTGGTAGTTTTAACTATTATTTCTATAATTTAAAACTGTAAACTCTTTTTTTTATACATATACATATACTATTTATGAAAATTTAAACACGTTGAATCGCTTGTTATTCCAGCAGGTATTATCATGTACTTTTACTAACTGCACTGTCTATATTGTTTTATGGAACCCGTTACTGGGTCTTGCGACTGTTGGTTCTTAATATGAATAAATACATACTTGACTCACATTCACATTCATTATGATGCGACCAGTTATCCAACATTCTGTCCGCATAACGTAATATGATGTCAGTTTGTTTATTTGCTCTCAATTTCTATGGCGGTACCGTACATTTGTTTCCGGAACATCTCGTCAGCTCAATTTGAATGCACAAACATGTACACTTAGACCATGGATCAGACTACATAGATTCAACGTTATATGACCTTATGGTGGATTGGTTGCGGTGTCCATTTTTTACTCTTACTGTTCCAGACAAATAGCGAATCAACTCTTTATAGTTATTTTACAAATATTGCTTTCTTACCTTTGATAAATATCCCTAGAAGGATAAGCGAAACGTGTACAACATAATCCACCATCTTCCGTATTTCTCTAAATTATTTATGGGACACTAAAATGGAGTGCCGGTACTTCAGGTGCAAACCGTAAACAGAATACCTGAGCGTTCGATATACATGTGCACATGCAAGTACAGCCGCCACCAGACATCGACTTTAATCGCCATTTGTTTATATTAGGTTGCTATAGATTCATCGATCTGTTCAAACAATCTGCACTAAACAGTTGGCTAGAATGAAACTAGAAAGCCTGTATGGGATCTTACCAGGGACAGTACAATGAATTTTATGGTCTCTGACATAACTACTTGTACACTGGTTTGACCGGATTACGGGATTACTAGAGCAACTGGTCAACTCGTCTCATGTATTGGGATGTTAGATCTTGGCGTTGAGTCAGACAAGGTGGTGTAAACATACCCACATCCTCGTACATGCATTAACCCAGACAGCGAAATACCTTTACCGTGTTGGTCCTAATGCCTCTTTAATGTTATGTAGGCAGACATATGTTGAAGACCAGATAGTACACTAACGTTTATACAACGTTGATTAAATGTTTAATCAGCGTTGAAACAAAGTTAGAAAAGGACACCATATCAACGTCATTTTACTTACATCATGTATCGTCGATACCGTCAGATATACTGGTGGTAACAACAACGTTTGATATTACTTCACAACGTTTGATATTACTTCACTATAAACATATAGAACAAATCCTTATTTGAACTATATAAAAAATCGAAACTACAGCCAATCACTATCTAAACTTAGGATCTGCGCACATCGGCTCGAGATAGAAACCGGCAGATATAGGAAAATAGACCGGAACAAACGATATTGTAAACGGTGTGACAAAACCACAGGCCCGCAAAACAAGAGTTTTAGGGGGTGTGGGCGATGGTATTAGGGTGAAGTGTCGAAATATGGGGTCTCTGTATATAACCCCATGCTTTATATAAGTGGATTTATATAAAGCATGGGGGTATATATAAGTAGTAGGGAAAGCGTACTTCATCCCTTAGCCTCCCAAAAATGCACATAGCCTCCCAAATAGCCTCCGAGCGCTGTCATACGTCATTGTTGATTTTTATTCGTATAAATTATTGCGTCTGGATATTAATAAATTACATATAATTCTACCTGAATATAATATTAAAGATCTACATATGGTATTATAAATAAATCTTCCGGATTCATACGTTAATCGTTTAAATAGTCTATACTTTAGGTTTTATTCCGCTTTTACAAAAGGTGGTATTTCGTATAGGTCCTATAGTACGGGTTCATAGCAATAAACTCTGTACGTTCATATATTGTAGACAGTTAATTTTTACAAATTGCAATTAATATTAACGAATACTCGGTATATTTGTATATTCAACCTCGCTATATGGTTAGAAGCCGGTTATGATACATAATTGTATTGATTTTAATACCTGTCAATGCGAAGGTTGTGTGTTATGGTAACAGGTGCGATCGAATAATAGAAATCGCTTGGTCTGGATATAAACGTGTGTTTCAATTTTAGCCCGTAGAACTCGATTGCAATTAGCATATGATAATATTGGGGGTTTGAGTGTTTATATTTACAGACCGATATCGCTTTAATTAGGGGCAATTATACATTCAGCGTATAGCGGGAGTTGAAGGGGCATATCGTGAGATAGATCACTATTTGAGAATTGTTTGTCGAAATATATATACCTCTAATAGAATTCCACTTATAGTCTACTTCGGAATGGCGAATTTACTGAAAAATATCAGCGAGCCTAGAGAATTGTCCGTAAGTATTGTAATTTTATCGGGATCTACTCGCGGATAATACCGACTTTGTCGATATAACGATGTACATAGCGAACGGCGTTGTAAATGTTCGATTATAACTGATTTGAATACAAGGGCTACTCACTTTTAATATTTCAAATCTATATTTTTTATAGGCTAACAACTCTACATGGGTCGGATTCGTACGAGAAAATGCGGACATTTTAGGTAGTTCCGGTTGGCCTAGTTTGGAGACTGTATTCGCCATAGATGGGGTGGTTGAAACACGGCCCGTTTATAATGACGATGATTGGAATGCGGGTATAAGGAGTCCAACGACCATTCTTCTAAATAATTCCCCTTCACTTCCGGAGATTAAAACACGTAAATGTGTAGAAGGATTTTCCCGTTTATTCGCGCCCCGAGTTTGCAAAAGCTGTAATCAGCCATTAAGCGTCGAAGTTTACGGAAAATGTCGCGTTAGTTTATGTCGGGATTGCGCGCGTGTATTGCCCGACAGGTGTCATTCGGGGTTTTTATGTGTCCGAGCTGTTATAGTTGTGAGTTTTAATCACCATGGTAGCCAAAAGTTTGACCTGAAGTACATATATTTTTACCATTACTACCGGAACTCGAAAATTCGTCACCATGGATAATACTTCCGCCCGCATGGTAATACGATCTTCCACATGTCGTGGGGACTGAGGCTATACTGTACACACACACACACACACACACACACCCGCACACACACACACACACACACACACTCCATGAAAAGTCCTAGAAAAGTTCATGAAAAGTCCCTCACACACACACACACCCACACACACTCACACACTCACTCACTCACTCACTGTCCCCAAAAGTTCATGAAAAGTTCGTAAAATCCACACAAATCCAAGAATAGTCCAAGACTAGTCCAGGAAAAGTCCCTCACTCACTCACTCGCTCACTCACTCACTCTCCCCAAAAGTTCATGAAAAGTTCGTAAAATCCACACAAATCCAAGAATAGTCCAAGACTAGTCCAAGCATAGTCCAGGAAAAGTCCCTCACTCACTCACTCTCCCCAAAAGTTCATGAAAAGTTCGTAAAATCCACACAAATCCAAGAATAGTCCAAGGCTAGTCCAAGCATAGTCCAGGAAAAGTCCCTCACTCACTCACTCACTCACTCACACTCTGACTGACCCTCGCATATACTATGTATAACGACACATGTCAATACCTCTTACATGTATATGTGTAATGAGATCAAAATAACAGAGAAAACTACATGGATTGAATGAACCGCGATTTTGTTCTTAAGGCTCTAGTTTTGTTGACTATAAGATAAAGGGTAAAAACATTTTCGACAATATTTTTTCTTAATATTCTAACGAAATATACTAGGCTACAGGGTATCCACGGGTTAAACGTTCTTCATAATCTAAAATTATTCGATGGTGTTAGCGTTTCTAATTGAAAATTAACAACATTTTCTCCAAATCTGAAAGATATTCACGGCTCATTGAAATCAACTATTCATAGACCATTGAATCCTTACACACCAAACACTTGTGGTCCCATTTCCAACATGTACGACGATTAACCGAAACCAACCAACCCGGGCAATTTGCGGCGATATACGGTCCGAATAAACTTGAAGTTGAACGATACCTAGTAGCAGCGCGAGTGGATAATAGCGCGAAAAGTGTTCAATTGTCATGAATATGAATTTGTACGGGATTCACAAAATTTAGTCGAAACATATTTATTTATTTTTTAAAAGTGTTATAATTCAGTAGGTGTAAGTACCATCGCGATTTGATGTATTATTTGGGAAAAAATATATGATATTTTTCACTCGTGATTCTACTCATTCATACATCCATCCATCCGTCTGTGCATATGTTAGAAGTCTCTCTTTCGAGATAATTGTGGCCATATTTTCCATACAAGGAAAAATGGCCTTGGGTGGTAGGTTCTCACTTATCCCAGTGGTAAATCTCATCTCTCCGTGTGCAAAGATCGCAGCTGGCCAAGGGAACCCCTTCAAGACAGGTTAGACAGTGCCTGCGGTGGTAACCCATATCCAATGGCTGTCCTCTTGTTGAACTGTACCCCACACTGAAGAAATCGTCTATCTGCTCCATGGTTATGGGTGGGCATCTTCTGATAACTCTTTTTTGGGGTCGAGCGGGAACGGATACCTTTTCGTCTGGCTTCGACGATTGGTCGTCTGCTTTGTAATTTGTTGGCTTCTCCATTTGATCGACTCTGCTATACGCTGTGAGAATATGCATCTAGCATCCGTGTTACCGAATTTATAACTTGTGGAAGGAGGCGGGGTTACTGAACACTCAGTCAATGCATGTCGAAAGGAATAATATGTAACACGTGCGCATATACACCCACATTAATTAATTCCTTGAAGGTCTCCACCTCCATTATAATTACTCATCGAATAGACACCAGGGGCGCTGTTAACCTCCTTGTCCCTTTATGGGTATTAATAATAGTGACCTGTTGGCGCCCCTGGTGTCTATTCGATGAGTAATTATAATGGAGGTGGAGACCTTCAAGGAATTAATTAATGTGGGTGTATATGCGCACGTGTTACATATTATTCCTTTCGACATGCATTGACTGAGTGTTCAGTAACCCCGCCTCCTTCCACAAGTTATAAATTCGGTAACACGGATGATAGATGAATATTCTCACAGCGTATAGCAGAGTCGATCAAATGGAGAAGCCAACCAATTACAAAGCAGACGACCAATCGTCGAAGACTGACGAAAAGGTATCCGTTCCCGCCCGACCCCAAAAAAGAGTTATCAGAAGATACCCACCCATAACCATGGAGCAGATAGACGATTTCTTCAGTGTGGGGTACAGTTCAACAAGCGGACAGCCATTGGATATGGGCTACCACCGCAGGCGCTGTCTAACCTGTCTTGAAGGTGTACCCTTGGCCAGCTGCGATCTTTGCACACGGAGAGAGGAGATTTACCACTGGGCTAAGTGAGAACATACCACCCAAGGCCATTTTTCCTTGTATGGAAAATATGGCCACAATTATCTCGAAAGAGAGACTTCTAACATATGCACAGACGGATGAGTAGAATCACGAGTGAAAAATATCATATATTTTTTCCCAAATAATACATCAAATCGCGATGGGACTTACACCTACTGAATTATAACACTTTTAAAAAATAAATAAATATGTTTCGACTAAATTTTGTGAATCCCGTACAAATTCATATTCATGACAATTGAATACTTTTCGCGCTATTATCCACTCGCGCTGCTACTAGGTATCGTTCAACTTCAAGTTTATTCGGACCGTATATCGCCGCAAATTGCCCGGGTTGGTTTCGGTTAATCGTCGTACATGTTGGAAATGGGACCAAAAGTGTTTGGTGTGTAAGGATTCAATGGTCTATGAATAGTTGATTTCAATGAGCCGTGAATATCTTTCAGATTTGGAGAAAATGTTGTTAATTTTCAATTAGAAATGATAACAACCATCGAATAATTTTATATTATGAAGAAAGTTTAACCCGTGGATACCCTGTAGCCTAGTATATTTCGTTAGAATATTAAGAAAAAATATTGTCGAAAATGTTTTTACCCTTTATCTTATAGTCGACAAAACTAGAGCCTTAAGAACAAAATTGCGGTTCATTCAATCCATGCAGTTTTCTCTGTTATTTTGATCTCATTACACATATACATGTGAGAGGTATTGCCATGTGTCGTCATACATAGTATATGCGAGGGGCAGTCAGAGTGTGATTGAGTGAGTGAGTGAGTGAGTGAGGGACTTTTCTTGGACTTTCCTGGATTTTTAAGAACTTTTCATGAACTTTGAGAACTTTTAAGAACTTTTCATGAACTTTTGGGGACAGTGAGTGAGTGTGTGTGTGTGTGTGTGTGTGTGTGTGTGTGTGTGTGTGTGTGTGAGTGCGTACACGAATGTATCCTTATCAAGTACTTTAACGTGCAATCATTCCCTATCAAGTACTTTTTGGAGACCTAATAGTGAAAAAATCTTTTGAAATAATCGAACTCCAACTAAGAATGTCATTTTAAATTTGCAAATTCTCAAAAAGAAACGATGTTTTTAAAGAAGTTTCTTCTATAAGAAACGATGTTTCTAAAACAGTTTTTGATTAAAAAAGTGTCTTTTTTGACGAGGTTACTATGCAACATTGTTACGACAAGAGCGTTCGTCAACAACAAAAAGCATTGTTGCAAGAGTGTTGCAAACATTGTTGACGATCGCTACAATGTTGCGCCACGATCGCTACAATGTTGCACAATTATATCGACATACCTAATAAGGAACGTGTGTGGGCATGTGTGTGTGTGTGTAGGTGTGTGTGTGTGTGTGTGTGTTTGAGTGAGTGAGTGAGTGAGTTGGTGTGTGTGGGGGTGTGTGTGTGTGTGTGAGTGAGTGAGTGAGTGAGTGAGTGAGTGCGTGAGTGTGTGTGTCTGTGTGTGAGTGAGTGAGTGAGTGAGGGACTTTTCATGAACTTTTCTAGGACTTTTTAGGACTCTCTTGGACTTTTTAGGACTTTCTTGGACTTTCTTGGACTTTCTAGGACTTTTCATGGATTGAGTGAGTGAGTGAGTGTGTGTGTGTGTAGGAGTGTGTGTGTGTGTGTGTGTACAGTATAGCCTCAGTCCCCACGACATGTGGAAAATCGTATTACCATGCGGGCGGAAGTATTATCCATGGGGACGAATTTTCCAGTTCCGGTAGTAATGGTAAAGGTATATGTACTTCAGGTCAAACTTTTGGTTACCATGGTGATCAAAACTGACAACTACAACAGCTCGGACACATAAAAACCCCGAATGACACCTGTCGGGCAAAACACGCGCAATCTCGGCATAAACTAACGCGACATTTTCCGCAAACTTCGACGCTTAATGGCTGATTACAGTTTTTGCAAATTCGGGGCGAGAATAAACGGGATAATTCGTCTGCACATTTACGTGTTTTAATCTCCGGAAGTGAAGGGGAATTATTTAGGAGGATGGTCGTCGGACTTCTTATACCCACATTCCAATCATCGTCATTATAAACGGGCTGTGTTTCAACGACTCTATCTATGGCGAATACAGTCTCCAAACTAGGCCAGCCGGAACTACCTAAAATGTCCGTATTTTCTCGTACGAATCCGACCCACGTAGAGATGTTAGCCTATAAAAAATATAGAGTTGAAATATTAAAAGTGAGTAGCCCCTGTATTCAAATCAGTTATAATCGAACATTTACAACGCCGTTCGCTATGTACATCGTTATATCGACAAAGTCGGTATTATCCGCGAGTAGATCGCAATAAAATTATTATACTTACGGCCGATTCTCTAGGTTCGATGATATTTTTCAGTAAATTCGCCATTCCGAAGTAAGATATAAATTGAATTCTATTAGAGATATATATATATTTCGACAGACGATTCTCAAATAACGATCTGTTTCACGGTATACCCTTTCAACTCCCGCTATACGTTGATTGTATAATTGCCCTAATTAAAGCGATATCGGTCTGTAAATATAAATATTCGAACCCCCAATATTATCATATGCTAATTGCAATCGAGTTCTGCGAGTTATAAGTGGTTTCTGTTATTCGATCACACCTGTTACCACAACACACACCCCTTCGCATTGACAGGTATTAAAATCAATACAATTATGTATCATGACCGCCTCTTATACAGCGAAATTATAATCGATATTTGCCGTACCAAATGTACGGTGTATTATTCAACACAAAATGTCGCTATATACCAATTACAATAACGCTTTTCGTGTAACCTAATATATGTTTTTAAATCCTTAACGTACAGATTCGGAGAATTTATTGCTATGAACCCGTATAAAAATATATATCGAAATAACACCTTTTTGTAAAAGCGGTATGAAACCTAAAATATAGGCTATTTAAAAGATTAACGTATAAATTCGGAGAATTTATTTATAATACCATATGTAGATCTTTAATATATATATATATCCAGGTAAAATTATAACGCATATAATTTATTAATATCCAGACGCAATAATTTATACAAATAAAAAATCGTTAATGACGTATGACAGCGCTCGGCGGGTGATGGTGGATCGCGGTGGCTATGTGTATTTTTGGGTGGCTGGGGCCTGTAATACTGCTCCCCTACTACTTTCGTCCAGAGTTTACAGTAAAATATAAACAAACATATTTGCTGTAAATATGCCATATTTATCAACAAATTTGAGAAATTTGAATGGATATGCTTAGTGGTATAGCCCTGAACAATCAGTTCCTGCAAAAATGCTTGTGACACTGACTAACCTCCTAGCAAATCCTACTAGGCAAAATATTTATACGCCATATGCATGTTCTTCCTCGACAAGAATAAAAAAGTGTAGCTAAAAATGTGGAAATTATCGTGTTGTGGAGTGGAAGTGAGCGAAAGTTCTTTTCATGTATATAGAAATTTCTATATTTACTAATTATATTAGCCGTTTTTATAACACGTATAGGTCTGCCACTCGTCATAAACGGTGTTACATTTTGGTCGAATAGAATGCGCATATATACATGTATATGTTTTCGTCGTGAGAAAAATGGAAATACAGTATTATGACGTATCCTTTAATAAATCAGACTGGTAAACTTATCTTGCTTATTTTCGGAGGACATCTTTAGTTGAGATCAATAATAGAATAACAGCTTCAAATACATTTTTTTTTTATTATTATTATAACTTTTCTCATATTTTCTCTCATTTCTTTGTAAAAGGGCATATCAAAAGAAAATAATACTCGTTTCCCTTTCAATTATTCTCACACTTTCCACACATTCTATCATCTCGGTCTCATCTCATATCACCTTGTCGACCAGTGTCTCTATCTTTAATTTGAAAGACGATGTGCTGGGTCTCGTCAGTGCTATTCGAAGATATACATTTGTAATTTTAGATACATAATCTTCATGATTACAATGTTCTTTGAAATATTTATAAGGTGGTTAATAGTCATCATTCAGAGCTATCATTTATGGGAAGTTTTTTCTGTATAGATATTATTAGTTATACGTCGCCCTTCCGGGGTAATACGGGATGAGATTTGGTTTCTCTCGCCATATTTTTCCGAGGCGCAGCCGAGGAAAAATATGGCGAGAGAAACCAAATCGAATCCCGTATTACCCCGGAAGGGCGATGTATAACGAATTTATCATATCTCAGAGCATTAAGAATCACTTTGGACTTCAAGGCCGACATAATGGAACGGACTTCGATCGGACTTGCACTGGTTTCAGAACGATCCACAGCATGCACCGGAAAAAATGAACACAAAGACAAATGTATCATTTTTACAATCCTCATCTTTAAAACGTACTAAGGGAGGAGCAAAGATAACGATAACATATACTGTAATCCGTGAACAATGAACCCGGTTTCCGTGTGAAATACCGGTGGGCTTCGGTGATAAAGAATGAACAATCTAACTTCAAATTCAGCTTCATCTCTTATGTTCTATTCTGAAAATCAGAAACGTATAAAATACTGGAACATTAAGCTTAATCTCAATTTCATATTTAATATTTAATAGCCATCGACGAGTATAATATCTAGATTATATACCTTTTGTTAATAAATACATCGAAAGACCCGTTCCGGATTCACATCTGTTGCGTGGATATGTAAGTTTCAAATACACGTGTGAACTGTTACATTTCCATTCTGCCTATAATTCAACACCGTGTCACTCGACAGTGTCACTTGTGTCATGTTTCCATAACATCACACAGGAGAAGGACCAACATGAACTGACTTAAATTTACAGTTCGAGAGAAAAATCGGAAAAATCAAACTGTCCTGCACAATTTGGCAGAAGTATAGGTATTTGCTTCATTTTCGCACGATGATGTTGATTGCATTTATTGTGCAGTTATTGAACATTGGCGCTGAGGGATTTGCGGCGACCAGGATAGCTGTGGGAATGTCACACGAAGTGGGCGGGACAGCGGTGCTGTCGAATTCACAAAACAGCTGATTAGGATCAAAATCAAAGTCGTCGGCATGGCCTTCTGCTCGTACATCCTGGGTGTGTAACACGGCCGACGTGGCATCATTTGACGTGGGTGCAGGGTACTGAGAAGATGATGTCACAGTTTCTGCAGGATGGGGTTTGACAAGAACATTTACTGGAAGTGTATGCGTACCGGTATTCGTCTTTCGGGTTGAACCCATCGTGTCAGGAAAGGCTACTGACGCAACCGTGTGGCCCATTTGCAGTTTCTCGCCATCACTTACTCGCTGGTAAACCGACAGCGACGAGACAGATCTGTGACCTGTGACAGCCATTATTTGAGATGCTGAATAGTTGTTTCTACCAAGGATGGTGATGCCGGTTGCTCGTATACTGTGGTTAGTGTATGGTTCAGAAAGTTTCAGACGAGTGCCCAGGTTGGTCATGAAGGCTGCCAAGCGGTGTTTCCCAATAGGTTTGTTATAATACCAAACTTTATCGTCGTCGAGGAAACTATCAACCGGGTACTGCCACAAGCGATCACATTTCGGATGGAGCTTGGAGATATAACTTTCGAATGAAGCAACAGGACAGAACGGGGAACCTTCTTCTTCAGGCATGAATCCGGTAACACCCTCTATTTACTGGGCCCGGTGATTTTTTGTGAGTTCATCCTCCTTTTTTTTCACATACCTCTGCCCAGTTTTCGGGTCCCGCTTGATGATGAATGTGTTTTTTGTCATCTTTTCCATATTCTCCACTCCCCTTCTAAAGAAGAACAGACGTACATCGAACTGAACTTTATTTGCAAGCCCAGTTGGGGTTTTTGGGGACATGAGAACAGACTTGTAGAGTTTACAACGATCGGACTCGTTTATGGGCTCATAATGATCGGTGTCGCCTTTTCCAGATGCCTTCAACTCTGCAAGTGCGGTTTTGAAGCACTCGTTGGCTTCATTAAACTCCGAATTTCTAATCAAATCAAAAGTTTTCAAATACGGTGGGGCCTTCAGGTAACGATTCAGAGAATGTCGAAAGTTTTCGAGAGTGGATGTTTTGTACAATTCTCCGTCTTGTTTTCGGGCATCCAAATAAAAATGTACCTCTGCTAACCTCTCGGCCGAGAATCCTTCGAATTCTTCACTCTGTCCCTTCTCTTTCAGGTAATACTTCAAAGTTCTGGCGGACGCTTTGTTCGATTTTTTTGTGCTGCTGGGAATAATATTAGCCCGCTTTTCAACAACTTCATCGTCCGTGTGAGACGCGAAACGTTTGCCTGATTCAGCCATTTTCTTTAGCAGACGATGGAATCTAGTGAACACCTGTTCGTTGCCCTTGGCGACGGGGGTATACGATATATATTCGACCAGCAAGTTGACAATACAGCATCACACATGAGGTCTGTCAGCCAATCAAAAGTCTACATGCTTCTCTGAGATATGATAAATATATATATCTTACGCTGATAGAAAATACGAGCGTAGCGTGCAAGATCTATGGCGTTACCTTTCGTAATTTGTGTCTAATCCCGCTTAACCCAGGGCTAGGTGCCTTATTAACTCATGTACTTCAAGATACTCATGGTTTGATTAATATTATTATTATTATTATTATTATTATTTAATTTGGTGCTGATGCTGTAATAGGTATCTGGAACATAGCGGCGGAATTCTTTAATGGACGACGGTTGAATATTGAATGACGGACCAGACATTTTTAATGGAGACCGTAATTGGGCAAGTTATTCAGTTAAAAATATATCATTTGACCTCATCTTAAAACCTGTCAAAAATAAATAACTAATTGGAGATTGCTTTGATATAGATATACTTCTCCGAACTATAACTACACAATAATCGTTTGACTAATATAACCCAGTTTTTAACATCCCCACTTTCAGATAGTACCTTTATATTAGAATATACATTCACCAGAATACAATTACATTGTATACATCTTTAATTGCTTAAATTGCATAAATCTTCAACCAATATTTCACTAAACGCAGTAGCCTGAAATTGCGTAATCGCTGACGACTTAGTTCTCCATAGACAGCTGCATTTGAGGTAGGCCTACACATGTTCACTTTTCATAGTTGATGACCAAATTTCCGATGTACCCGTTCAACTGTGAGTGCTTGACGGAAACCCCACAAATCACATCCACTCAGCACAGGTTTCAAACAATTCGCAGGCGTTTTATTTTTCATATCTAGATTATACTTAAGATATTCAGGGTTCTAATTAAGACCAATATCTGTTCAATTTTGTTGTGTGGATGTAACAAAAGACGACCAGTCTCAAGGCTTAATATCAGCCGCGAACTCAGCCAGAACAATTAGCACCGGTGACTGGATGTTACGGGCTTCATAACCTTGTATTATGTTTACGAACTATAATGGTACAATAATTGCAATAACACCACTGTCGATACTAGATACTCGATGCTTTCATCTCCCAGTCAACTGCATTAAAGCAGCTAGTAGTTCGGTCGCGGTGTCCATATTATTGGTTGCACATGTAGCCTAGAGCTGCAGATCGAAGGCAAGAAGGTTTCAATGCACGACAGCTCCACGACTGAACAGCTGGCCACTGGGTGACCGGTTCGTCATTTCCTGTCTGTCTTTGTTTGTGCATCTTGTGTATACTTGTTTATTATGCAATAAATGAGCTTGTCATGTCGATATATCTCTACCTTCGGCTAAGCTCGAATTCAAAGTAAATGTCCAAATGTGCGAATTTTGGGACAATTCTAAACGATTCGATCTCATCTGACCACTTCTGGAGCTGTTTGGAATAATTTTTTTCCTACATATGGAAGTTTAATGATTAGGTCTGTATCGTATGGCAAGCAGCTTTGGTTTATTGGTTTGGTTTATTTCGTTTATTTTTATAATAAAAAAATAGAATTTTATTTTGCATATCAAAACAAATTTCTTATATCAAAAATTCTGTTTTCAATATCAAAACTATATAAAGTGATTACAGTAAAACTGCCTTTGTATATGGTAAATAAGTACTAGAAAACAATCATGACAAACTCCGACTGATTGATTTTACTGCTAACTAGTTATTTTTTATACCAAAAAAAGAATAAATACCAAACCGGCTGGCCATAGCTTCGCGCTGCAGATTTTCGAAACGGGTGGATGCATTTTTCGAGTTTATGTCGGAAAATCCACACACCCTGCGAAACTGTATCCATGCGGGAGCTGTGTTCAAGACCAGATTCACTGGAACATTGCAATGGGCAATTTCCACTAGTTCAAGTTAATCCCTGGACCATGCTGTCTGCCCTCGATGGTAGCTGGCGGTGCACAGACACGTGGCTGACCGCTCGAGCTGCGGTTCGTCTTTCCGAGCGCTTCCCTACATGTATGTCTTTAACCCAGAATAAAATTATAATCGATGATGTGGGCTTATTGGTCTTTTCGCGAAATAGAAGGAGTATTTCATCCATATTATCATATTTACGCCAATTATCAATAGTTGAAAAATCCGCTTCATGTAATAAACATAGGGGAGAGATTATGAGAACAATCCGCGCACTCGGTGGCCCACGTGCTGTGTACCAGTGTCGCCGCCAAATCCATTGCATCGTTACGCTATGAATGTATTATCGATCATATTGGGTTCCATGCAAAAAGTTGATTTCCAAAATTGGAGAATTATTCGAAGCAGCTATTTTAGATTGCTTTGCTTTTTCTGTTGGACCTTGAACCGAAGATATGTTGTAGGAAGTCAAAGTCCCTTATCCCAATTAGTAAGAACAATATTCAGGGTTTTATCCTCGCTTCCCCAGCTGCGTTACATGCAAAATCTCTCAGGCCAGAACGAGGCAACATCAACGAAACTCACCAATACCTTCCTTGTCATCAATGTTGCAAACAAAATCTCCTTTTTCGTTTGGGCGTTTCTGAAAACTATTGGATGGATTTTCTGGAATTCTGGAATATAATAACCCAAATTCAGTTCGAATGCTGTGGTAGGTTTCAGTGGGCACGGGTTCCTGATGCTTCAATGCATTTTGCTAAGAAGCAACAGGAACTTGATAATGTGATATCTAGCACTGTAATATCACTTGTCTTTATTGCACCATGTAAGCGTCCTGGCTGTGTCTTGTGTGCTGTCCTCACTGTTTGATAGGGTAGATTGTGGGTGTCTGGTTCCATGCTGCTTCAAAGATTTCTTCTTTGAAGTAGCAGGAACGCAACTTGACTGGGTGGTGCTTAGTTGGTTCGTCGCGATATAGCTGAATACTGTTGAAAGCGACGTTAAATTCTATTCACTCACTCACTCACTCACTCACCTTCATTGCTATGTGGAACTTCGTTACGAACTAGCAACGAAAAACCATTAACTGGGACAGTATGTCCAAGCCTGCGGTATAGCCCAAATTACCCAGGTCAGCTTAACTCGTTCAGAATCAATTGAAGGTCATTTGGGATGCATTTCTGCTCCAAATAGCAAGCGTCAGATTCGACATTGAATATTCAGCCAGCGTCCATAAAAGAATTTCCGAGTCAATAATCGAAAGACTTATTTCGTATGATAGTTAGAACCAATTTCAAATGTATATGAAACGAGAGATCCTGAAGGATCTTGGCGCCCACCATTGTCCGATAATTGTAAGTTAATGACTAGAGGATCTTTTTGTCCATTGTTACTAAGAACAGACAATTGATTTGTAATTTTGTTTACAGAATTTCGAATCTGAGTGAAAAATATTGAAAAAGGCCGCTGAAAAACACCAAGATATGATAATAAGTTTCAGGAGTTTCAAGATTTCTAGAAACTTTACTTATGTCGGTTGTTATAATACAAGAGAAATGAGCAAAGTTAGTCTGAAAATGAATGTACATGTACCGAGGATCCTTCGCCTTTGTTTTGTAGTATTTTTTTTTATTTATTTTTTTTTGCACGTGTCATCATTGGGTACTGGAAGCGAAGACCAATCTCTTTGACACTTTGGCATAAGCTATGAAACATACTTCAGATTTTATAATTAGGAACGAATGCTAATTCTGTTCTGTTTCTTGGGCTATTTTGAGATATCTCTTTTAAGATACCATGCAGCTGCATGTTAATTATTGTGTTTGTAACTGTTTCTTATTCTATTCACTGTTGTCTGTCATCTTGTAATTGTACATGTATGTGTAATATGTCTGTTGGGAGAGGCGTTCAAATAGGCTCTGCCTGTTCGCCGATCCCTGTTTCCTGGTGAAATAAATATACTGTCTAAATCAAGATACCATGCTCGAAAATAGTAAGATGGTACAATAATGCTTAATACTGAAGGGATCCGGTCCGCGCAGTAATGTTGAAACTTCAAAAGTGCCTGGAATCTGATTATCTCCGTTGGATCGAAACATCCAGTAGTCTACAGTTGTCGAGTTGTGACATTGAGTCACAAGACTGAGGTCGGCATACGAAACGGTGGAGCAGTTCACTTGCTACTGCATGGACTAACGAAGGCTGATTTAAAATTTGAAGAAATACATTTTAATTCAGAATTATTTGAACTCCTTGATATGAAAGGTGAAGGTACGGATATTCTCTATAGTCAATATATAGAATATGCCCCACCGTTTGATCCACCGACTCTTGTGATGCAACGTCACTTGAGAATACCAAATTAATTTGGAGCGTAACTTGGATTTTCGAATCGGACAAAAAAGGTATCTTGCACTAATAGGCCCCATGTGAGACCCGTGTACCAAATTTCAGAAAAATCCATGAAATATTTCCCAAGAATTCACGGTAACAATGTTTCAAGGGGAAATTCAAGATGGCCGCCTTGTGGCCATATTGGATCTTCGATTCGGACCGAAAAAGGTACCTTGCACAACTAGACCACAAGGGGAACCTGTGTACCAAATTTGAGAAAGATCCATGCAGTACTTCCTGAGAAATCACGATAACAAATTTGCATGGGAAAATCCAAGATGGCGGCCTGTTTTGCCATATTGAATTTTCGAATCGGACCAGAAAGGGTATCTTGTACAACTAGACGACAAGGTGAACCTGTGTACCTAATTTAACAAAGATCCATGCAGTAGTTCCTGAGAAATCGCAATAACAAAGTTTCATGGGGAAATCCAAGATGGCCGCCTGATGGACATATTGGATTTTGGAATCGGACCAAAGAAGGTTTCTTGCACAACTGGACCCCAAGGGGAACATGTGTACCAAATTTAAGAAAGATCCATGAAGTAGTTCCTGAGAAATCGCGATAACAAGTTTTCATATGGGAATCCAAGATGGCTGCCTAGTGGCCATATTGGATTTCGGAATCGGACCAAAAAAGGTTTCTCGCACAACTAGACCCCAAGGGGAACCTGTGTACCAAATTTGAGAATGATCCGTGCAGTAGTTCCTGAGAAATCGCGATAACAAGGTTTCATGGGGAAATCCAAGATGGCTGCCTGGTGGCCATATTGGATTTTCGAATCGGACCAAAAAAGGTTTCTTGCACAACTAGACCCCAAGGGGAACCTGCGTAACAAATTTGAGAAAGATCTATGCAGTTGTTCCTGAGAAATCATGATAACAAGGTTTTACGGGAAAATCCAAGATGGCTGCCTGGTGGCCATATTGGATTTTCGAATCGGTCCAGAAAAGGTATCTGCACATCTAGACCCCAAGAGGAACCTGTGTACCAAATTTCAGAAAGATCCGTGCCGTAGTTCCTGAGACATCGCGATAACAAGGTTTTACGAGAAAATCCAAGATGGCCGCCCTGTGGCCATATTGGATTTTTGAATCGGACCAGAAAAAATGTCTGCACAACTAGGCCCCAAGGAGAATATGTGTACCAAATTTCTGAAAGATCCATGCAGTAGTTCCTGAGAAATCGTGATAGCAAGGTTTCATGGGGAAATCCAAGATGGCCGCCCTGTGGCCATATTGGATTTTCGAATCGGACCAGAAAAGGTATCTGCACATCTAGACCCCAAGAGGAACCTGTGTACCAAATTTCAGAAAGATCCGTGCAGTAGTTCCTGAGAAATCGTGATAACATGGTTTCATGGGGAAATCCAAGATGGCTGCCCTGTGGCCATATTGGATTTTCGAATCGGACCAGAAAAGGTATCTGCACATCTAGACCCCAAGGAGAACCTGTGTACCAAATTTCAGAAAGATCCGTGCCGTAGTTCCTGAGAAATCGCGATAACAAGGTTTCATGGAGAAATCCAAGATGGCCGCCCTGTGGCCATATTGGATTTTCGAATCGGACCAGAAAAGGTATCTGCACAACTAGACCCCAAGGAGAATCTCTGTACCAAATTTCAGAAAGATCCATGCAGTAGTTCCTGAGAAATCGTGATAACAAGGTTTCATGGGGAAATCCAAGATGGCCGCCCTGTGGCCATATTGGATTTTCGAATCGGACCAGAAAAGGTATCTGCACATCTAGATCCCAAGAGGAACCTGTGTACAAAATTTCAGAAAGATCCGTGCAGTAGTTCCTGAGAAATCGCGATAACAAGGTTTCATGGGGAAATCCAAGATGGCCGCCCTGTGGCCATATTGGATTTTCGAATCGGGCTAGAAAAGTTATCTGCACAACTAGACCCCAAGGGGAACATGTGTGCGAAATTTCAGAAAGATCCGTGCAGTAGTTCCCGAGAAATCGCGATAACAAGAATTGTTTACGGACGGACGACGGACGACGGACTGACTGACTGACGGACGACGGACCACGGACAAAAGGCGATTTGAACATCTGGTGATGGTGGGCTAAAAATACACAAGATGGTTTCCTACAAAAGAGAAGTGGTCAACAGTATTCAATGATGCTAGCAAGACAGATACCCAAAGGAATTATGTTACTAATTTGGTATCGAAAACTAGACCCGGACAAGGGTTGTCGAATGACTGCCTTTACACGGCGATCAAGCATGGCAAGCGTCAGATACGACATTCACTATTCAGCGGATCCGTACATATGCTTTTATGCTTTTCTTTCTCTCCATCAGTCGGGTTGGAAATTCGCTAACGGGACAATAGGCGGAATGGCGACAACATACGACATTAAATTTTTAAAAAAACACATAGATAGGATTATGACATCACCTAACTATCATACTTCATATTAAATGCTATGCAATGCACTGGGTGAATCTATCCTTTTCTTGTAGTGAACGCTCGCAATCCATATGAACGGTATCAAGGTATTCTTATTCCGAGAAATATGGAATAAAAGACAATATTCCCAATGTCTCGAAGCTTCTGGACTGCGAAATCCGTATGCGGAGCGGCCCTTAAACTACAATTTCAATCAAAAAGTCGCAGAGCTCAGCTCACAGCCTGACGTCAACGTGTCCGGAGTACAATCAATAATATCAACATGTGCCAACGGTACTACAGTGGCACGAGCGTTCACATGTAGCGGATTAACGACTTTTCGGACAACTGGTCTTCGCTCCTATGATCCCACATTCAGCAGAAACGAATGGGCAAACTGACTACACAAATCATATGGGACGACCGTTTTCGCTGGGGAGAGAATTTAAATTTGGTACAAGATGGGTTAAAAAAACTGGAGTAATTTTGGGGAAAACACGAGGGGTTCCGTTCCCCTAAGCCATATTGTCTTATTGATTAAAAAAGTATTTACACATCTAGCCAATGCTCTAGACAGCCCAATTGGGCAGCATCAAGATCAGCAATTTTCCGACGCAAATATATGGAAGAATTAATTGCTAAATAAAAGAACAATACGGAAGCAGATTTCTTGAAAAAAAGTGGTCTCCACTGGCAAACATCGGCTATTTAAACTAATAAAATAACGTATAATTATGTTATAGGATCATCCATATGTCATTATTTATCTTCTGTTTTAATTAGTAATTATATTCAAGGGAATGGGCTATAACACCTTAAAGTATCATAATATATGGCCCCCCTACCAAACTTTCTGCACCATCTCCGGAACGGCAAAAAATGGAGAGCTGAAACTCCGTGACTTTATAGTTTATCTTATTGGGGTTATTTTGAGCCTATTTGCATAACCCCCCGAGCAGAGGATCATGGGTAAATTCAAGATCGCGGCCACGTGGGGTTTTTTGGTCATAATTCTTCAAAATTTCTGCTTTTCCGCGATGAAAAGTGGACAAAAACTATTTTATTTCATATCACATTAATATTTGCTAATTTTTCATGCAGTTCTTATGGAGAAATTGCAAAAATAAAAAAATCGGAAAATCTGACCGAAAAATCGACCAAAAAATGCCGTTTTTGAAAATGACGTCACTGTGACGTCATCAAAGCGACCATCTTATATTTTTTTACATTTTCTGGTAAAGCTTGACCCAGGGGTATAGTGTAATAAGTTTCAGCTCCCTAGCTCAAGGGGTAAGAAAAATAATTAGGAGGGGGGGGGGGGCATTTCAGCCACCCCCCAGGCCTGGACAGGTCCACAAAAGCCCAGGCCAGATAGGGTTAATTAATATTATGACCGCTTTTCGAGATTTTGAGAGCTTTTTCAAACAAATACATACTATTTTGAAACTCTGAGAGAGAACTCTGCTACTCAAGAATCACCTTTGGTGTGCTTTTAGTGTCCACAGCTGATTTAGATCGCGCCTGCGTCCCAGATTAAAAATCAACTTTGTATGGGTCAAAGAGTGAGCAACATTTCTATTATGGCTTTTTTGTGAAATAGAACAATTTTGCCCAAAAACTGTGAAAATCATTCATCTAAATTGACTTTGTGTATATTATTCAGAATTACATAGTCCACTGAACAAATTTCTGGCTATTTTGAGAAATTTTGTCTGAGAAAACGTGGTCTACTCTATACACATCAACAGCGTAAATTATGCATATCAACAGCGTAAATTATGCATATCAACAGCGTGAATTATGCCCACCAACAGCGTAAATTATGTACATCAACAGCGTAAATTATGCGCATCAACAGCGTAAATTATGCACATCAACAGCGTAAATAGCGTAATGGTAAATACATGCATTCGTATTGTAGTGGTAGAGAGTAGCATTTGTTTCAGTGTTCCTTGTTTCAGGATAATGATTCAAATCAACTACGAGACATGATATAATTCTAGAGGAGAATTGGTGTGATTAATAAAAGGTGGTTTAGGCATTTTTCTTTTATTTCTAGGACTTGAATTTGTAATCACCCGACAGAATTTGAAATGATTTGGATTCCATTTTATTGGAAAAAGTTTATCCCTACGAGACTGAAATTTTACAGAAATTATCTGTACATGTATTTATCATCTCTTGAAACCAGTGAAATTTTGTTCAATTCCGTGAACGTTGTGCGTGCTAGGAAATGAAACGGCTAGGATGGAAGACGGTCAAAATAGCAGACTGACATGTACAACCATCAAAATTTTCAACAAAAATAAAAGTGGTCATTATTTATTTACTTATAACCCTTTACCTCTCGGATATGTCAGGATCTCACGGGGAATGTTGAATCGTGAAAATCTATGAATAAATACTCAATGATTCGTTTAGAGTTTACCAAAAATAATAGAGCCAAATATATTTGCTATAAATCTGTCATATTGATCAACAAATGCGAGAAACTTGGAATGAATATTCTTAGTGGTATAGCCCTGAACAATCAGTTTCTGCAAATATGCTTGTGACATTGACTAACCTCGTCGCAGTTTAAACATGGTCCAGCAAATGTTAATAGGTAAAATATGTACACGCCATATGCATGTCCTTCCTCGACAAGAATAACAAAGGGTTGTTAAAAGTGTGAAAATTGTGATTATCGATCTTATAGTGGAGTGGAAGTGAGCGAAAATCTTTTTCATCTGTATAGATGTATCAGACCATGCTCTTGGACTTTCGGTAGTTTCCTCCAAATCCATTGAAGGGATATATAAAAATTATTCAAAGCAAGAATCAGATCACCGAAGTTAAGCAACGTTGAGCTCGGTCAATACTTGGATGGGTGACCGGGTGCTGTAATGGCTGGGCTGATCAGTGTCCAGGATAATAGGAACTTTGGACACTCTCGTGTTCTGGCACATGTCATGTTTCAAATTATATCAGTCGTTTTCATAACACATATAGGTCTTCCACTTGTCGTAAACAGTGTTACACTTTGGCGGAATAGAATGCGCATATATATATATCTTCGCCGCGAGGAAAAAGAAATAAAATATTATGCCGTATCCCTTGATAAATAAGACTGGTAAACATATTTTCCTAATTTTCTTAGGACTCCTTGAGTTGAGGTCGATAATAAAATAACTGCTTTAAATACATTCTTTTTCTACTTTTTCTTGTTAAACTTATTCTATCTTTTTTTTCTCTCAATTCATTGTAAAAGGGATATTAAAAGAAAACGATACTCGTTTTCAACTGCATTATTCTCACAATTTCCATACATTATCTTTTCGGTCTGATCTCATACCACAGTAGTATATAAAGGCTACATTCTGTCGTATTGAAGCTGTGGTTGATGACGTCACCTCGCGTGACGTTGCGATGACGGCAAGGATGACGTCACTCCTGGTGACATAACTTCCGAGTCAAAGGGCACTTCCGGGTGAATGATAATTTCCGGGTCAAAGGTCACTTTCGGTCAAGTGACGGCCCAGCAAGAGTTATCTGCACATAAAGAAGATCATACGCTGCAGTTATTTCAATGTTAAACCTAATGGGAAACCATTGACATGGGAAACGCATGGACATCTGCGGTATGGGGTGTGGTCCCTTGTTCTCTTAGAACTGTAGGACACGATGAGAGGTGTCTCGAAGCCATGGGTTGATTTCGCGGGAAGCTTACCGTGCGGATGCGCACTGGGCAAGTAACGCTGGACTGGACATTTTGAGCTCGGGGTGGACCACTATTGGTCCGATTGGGTCGTGTGAGGTATTGCGCTACTTTTACTCCATACCCATCCAGTTGGACGCTAATCCACGAGAGCTTCACTTTGATATCTCTCACAGCCCAATCGGGCGAATATTGGCCCACCCAGGCCCCAAAACGTCGATTCTAATCCCCTTTTTTCATAATTCCCGGTCTGCGCATACGAGCCATTGTGCTACTTTTACTCCACACCTGTGCAGTTGGATGGTCCCCCGCGAGTGCTTCACTATGACACCTCCCACAGCCCAGTCCACCCATTATTGGCCCACCTCGACCCCAAAACGTCCGTTCCGATGCACTTTCCCTGTCTGCGCATGTGCGCCATAACTTATCTCCACTCAATACCCATTCAATCGGACAGTCCCCCACGAGTGCTTCACTATGACACACGACCCAGTACGCTCACTATTTGTCCACCCCGACGTCAAAATGTCCATTCCAGTGTCCTTTTCCCACAATTCCCGGTCTGCGCATGCGCGCCATTACGCAACTTCCATTGCATACTCATTCAGTTAAAAGCTCCTCCACGAGTACTTCGAGCTGATACCTCACACGACCAAATCGGATCAACAGTGGTCCACCCCGACCCCAACATGTCCAGCCCAGCGCTACTTGCCCAGTGTGCATGCAAACGGTAAGTTTTCAGCGAAAATCAACCCATGGCATCGAAACTCCTCCCATCGTATTCTACGACTCGAGACAAAGAAAAGAAGGGGCCACTGCGTCCCTGCGTGGGTTTCCCATTAGGTTCAACATTGAAATAACTGCAGCGCACGGTCTTCTTTGGGGGCAGATAACTCTTGCTGGGTCGTCGTTACGTGACCAGAAGTGACCTTTGACCCGGAAATGACCTTTGACCCAGTAGTGACCTTTGACCCGGAAGTGATGCCACCGGTAGTGACGTCATCCGTGACGTCATCGCCACGTGATGCCATCAGCCTTAGCCTCAATATGACAGAATTTAGCCTTTATATACTACTGACCACCATGTCGACCAGTGTCTATATTTAATTTGAAAGACGATGTTCTGTGTTTCTTCAGTGTTTCTTCATGAGTACAATATTCATAGAAATATTTATAGAAGGTTAGTCTTGATTCGGGGCTATCATTTATGGAAAGTTTCTTTCTGTATAGATTTACGTGAATGTCTCATGAAAAGTATCTATATCTGTTCTCTTATGAATACGACTATATACAGACGCTTTCAAAAACTGATCATCTCAACGCCCGTTCCTTCCCATTCATTATACTGTAAAAAGAGAAAACATGTTTAACGTTTCATTTTGAGATGGTAACATGTTAGATGATTCATAATGCTACATATGTTCCACCCTGTTTTTCCACAAAAACATGTCTCGTAGACGTAACGATGCAACTATTTGAGGGTTGTGACATGTTTCACTCGCGTTGCCGTCTCACTATAACGGTCCGAAAAGCTGTTTGAAACATCAAAGCTGAAACACATGCAATCGAGTTACAAGGCGACATGTGTCAAGAAAAGCGGAGTACAAAATTGATAGTGCTGTGTGATGCATGGAATTAGATATCATACCAGGTCGTCTTCACACAGTTCTAACCGTATCTCCGAAATGCATCACGACAGAGAGCTTTAGCAATTTGCAAACAAAGCTATGATTACTACTGGCTTCCAGATATTTATTTCTGGTCTTTAGCGACCCGGAAGATATATGTCGGTATTGTGGATTAATAGACTGAGCATATTGAGACATCTTTAACTCATGTGAAAAAGACACGTTTTTCAATTTGCAACATGAAGCCGTTTTAATATGAAACTCACATGTCCCAAAAGTTGGGACAAAATCATGTTTCATTTTGAGACGTTAAACATGTCACCAATTATTACAGTGTAAATGCTATATCGACGATCTTCTTGCTGTGGGTAATCGCTGTATAAATAACAGAGTGAAGAATATATATAGGCCTACACCTTCACTGGATTTGAAGGAAACTATAGATATTTAGACCTATAAATACTAGGCGTGCCTTCTCTCTCGTCAATTTTACGACAAGAGAGATGCATACAATTTCGACATCGTAAACTATCCCTTTCTGGGCAGTTATATTTCAGTGGGATCTGCATATGGCGTAAACATATCTAGCCTAGTAGCATTTGTTAGATCATGTGTAAAATGTGACGATTTTAATCAATGTCGCAAAACATTCTTATCGAAATTTATAAAGCAGGGCTATATCACTAAGCGCTTGCACTCAAACTTTCTCACATTTGACGACCTTTATCTCACACTGATGAAAAATACGAGCGAAGAGTGCAAGATCTATGGCGTTACCTTTCGTAATTTGTGTCTAATTTCGCTTAACCTAGGGCTAGGTGCCATATTAACCCATGTACCTCAAGATCCTTATGGTGTGATTTATATTATTATTATGTCTTTCCATTTCGAAAGGAATGACCTATTGTTATTCTACGGATTATTATTATTATGCTATCCAAATTTTGTCCCCAACGAAACGTCTGCAAAGGTTTGCTGTAAAGCTTAGATATTTTGCACATCTTCAGATACTCGTCTGGAGTTATGCATATTATTTGGACAAGTGAACTTGATCTTGACCTAATAAAATATAGGCCTGCAAACTTAAACTTTATTTTGTGAATATCGACCAAACACATGAGAGCAGGCAGTTGAGGTTTAGAATGTATTTGAAGAAATTCCCCACAAAATGATGCAAGAAAATAAATAGATCAGACAAACAGTTTTCGAGTTCTCTCCCCTGAAGGCGTTTTGCTTGTTAACAAAGTGCAGCCAAAACGAAACAACATATCTATATGAAACTTGGAGGTTCGTGAATCTGATGTATGTCGATGCTGTAGTTATATTTTCAAACTATTACGTAAGAAGAAAAAGTAGTCCCTTTAATCTTTTTCAAAAACCCGGTCATTTTACAATGACGCTACGGCGTTGGTTCTTCTATTATGTATTAACACTTTGATGAGCTGAAAGAAGATGGTCTTAATTTTGATCTTTGACCTCTAGGAGCGTCACGATATGTGTGCAAAGTTTGGTGGTCAGCTCATGAATGGTTGATACAATCAGTCGGAAAATAAGGTCACGTGACCTACATGACATCACAAGGTCATCGCTTGTGTCAGAACTCCACATTGACCTTGGCATTTGAATGAAAAATGAATTTAATGAAAAACTAACACATTGACAGTCATGAAACAATTACACCATAGTGAACACTAAATTGTCTTCCTTTTATTACTAATTATAAAACAATCCGATATGAGACATTCAACATCACAAAATATTAAAAAAACGTTGTATGTCTTTTTCTCAAAAACTGCAACTTGTATGAATCTCTAATTTCGCAGGTTTGTTACCCATTATACACGTATGACGTCATTGGTTTTTCAGCCTGACCTTGACCTTGGTTTTTTGCGACTACATGGCCATAACTCGAAAACTGTTGGAAATTTTGACTTGTAATTTGCATATGGATGTAAGTCATTGCATGATGTAACAGAATCGTACTGAAACTCACAAAGGGCACCAGAAAGAATATGAGATGTTTCACAATTTACGAATTTTTTACTTTTGTCATCTCATTCAAAAACTACAATTTTTACACATTTTTAAGATAATACATGTATATATATTTGTTAACTTGTCCAATTTAAAGGGCTAAGCTTTAAAATCGAAAACACTTTAGAGATATCGAATAAACAATATCCACACTCACTTAAGCCGTTACGTGTTTCTCTCACCGTGTTTGTGGTAACTTGTTCATTTCATCTCTCATTCAAGTAGCGTTGTCTATTCGCCTTCGCATTTGGCTGGGCCGATTCGCAATTAACGTAATGCCGTGTTACATAAAGGGACGGCTTATTTGTGGAATCGCTATTTTGAACCGAAATAGATAGGGGCTTCTAATTACGTATTATTAAGACGAAATGCCTAACTGTTTACTTATGAAATGTCAAGATTGCGGCATTAATAGTATTGGAGATATGGAGAAATCATTTTCTTAATTCTTATATAATTGTTTTGTATTTGCGTACTGTCCGATGCGATAACATTATCGGTAGTCATGGAAGGCAACGTGGTTGTTGATTTCGACCGTTCAATTGTATGACGCAAGATTTCCTATTTCGACAATCTCACTCCAGGCATCCCGAGTTCGCATTTCAATTAATGTCGCTTTACATGACGGAGGAGGTTTATCTTTCGAATCGCTGTAGCTTTTGAACCGCAATAGATTAGGATTCTAATTACGTATTATTAGGACAAAATGCATATTTGCTTACTTATGAAATATCAAGATTGAGCCATAATAGTATATATCCGTATATGCTTGTATTTGCCTATAATCCGATGCGTTAACATTATCGGTAGTCATGGAACGTAAAGTGGCTGTTGATTTCAATCGTCCAATTGCATAACGCAATAGCAAGGCGTGAAGTCCTGTATGTAATCCGACATCAAATTAAAGCTTTCAGGACTTCCCGTCACGACTGTGCCAGCCAAGACACCCCGAGAGCGCAATTAAATTTAGGTCGTGTTACGTGAAAGAGGTGGCTGATGTGTCTCTAACACATACATATATCCAAAGGCCTCTATCAGTCTATTTGGACACAAAGCATACAGCCCGCATTATATCACAAACACAAAGTAACTGACACGAATAACCAACGTTCCGTTCCCTATGCACACAGTATAATATATATGGCATTTAATTTCTTTATGTTTTCTACTTCTACATTAGTAAAATACAGTGAATGGATGCGTTTGATGGAAATCATGGAAAGACCGTGTTATTTTACCAACAATATCTAGTTATTATTATTTTTTTGTTTTTAATTGGTGCTAATGCTGTTATATGAATTAAGTATCTGGAATATGGACTCGGAAATTCTTTAATGGACGACAGCTGAATATTGAATGACGGACCAGACATTTGTAATGGAGACCGTGATTGGGCACGTTAGGGACCATTCAAAATTTATGCTGAGGGGGGGGGGTGGAATTTAAGGGGGGGTCACCAATAACTTCGAGCCCTACGAAGGGGGGGGGGGTCATGTGTAACTAGACTGTGTGTAGAGGGGGAGTCATCAGTAACTTGATAAATGATGATGATAAATGGGCAGCTATTCAGCTAGGATTTCTTGAGATTCTGTATGAATTTTATGTTTTCAGGTCGAAGAACCAGGCTGGACTTTAGATCAGGAAACACATGTATCAGAACACAGCCTTGTTTATCCATGGAGTCTACTAAAACAGTAGGCTCTAAGGTTTATCATAAGCCTAAACAGCATACAGTACCATAGACAGACCTATGTTCTGTTAGCATTAATCTCTGTACAAATCTCCTGTAGTGTAGTAGGAAATGAGACCGGTAAATGGCTTTATAATCATATCTACTCTTCTCAAGATGTATTAAAATCTAGGCCCCTATTCATACCAGCTAGATTTGAGTTATTACACTGTGCATCTAGCAAATCCTTTATCTAAACACATCCAGGTGCAGTGCAGCCTGGACATTGTGGATATTGACTAGCTAAATGAATATAGCCTGCATTTTGAGACTGAAACAAACCATTCAATAATTTATGCTGCCCCAAAGTTGAAGAAATAAATTGTGGCGTACTGCAAGACAAGTTGTACTGACGGTAGTTAATGTCATGATGAGGATAATATTATAAAATATAATAATTTTAATAGTTTTATAATAATAAAACACCGTCTATTTTTTGCAGGGTTTTTGTAGCGAAGCCGACATGATAAATGCATGAAATTAATCATGTCGGATTCGTCCGAATTTTTATCTCTGTGTCAGTATAACAAACATAACCTCATTGTTTCCCTGAGCGGTTGTATGTAGTATTATCTGTCATTATGATGCAGTATGACATAGTTTTATCTGAAACCGGTGAATGCGAATAAATACATCATACAGAATGTAATCTCCGAGCTTCTCGCAGTTTAACGTCGTACTGCAGAACTGTGTCCCGTTCCCTGTCACTTTTTTATATGTATAATACCATACCGCGGATCACTTTATCAACGAATAGCTCTTCATGTTATTAACGTGTTTTCAATCGGTCTTAATATAATTCCACACTGCATCATTTAGTGCCCCTGGCTATGTTGGAATGGTGTACGGACATTTCCCCCAGTGGGCATTTGCCCCAGTGGACATTTACCCCAATGGACATTTCCTCCACCCTATATTTTTAGGTTATTTTGAACATGGTTTTTAAATAATTTTGTAATAACGCAATTTGTTTTTTCTGTATATAAAGATATAAGGATTTCCAGATGTTTTACGATAATTGAGTCACAAAGTGATAAGTTATTATACATATACACAGTATCTATCAGTATTATACAGTCAGCACATTTTAAAACAATATAAAAGATGTATACATGGTATATAGCGTAACATTAACTGTTCGTAGGTCGGTGTCATGAAGCCATTTGATGAGAATATAATCGAACTGAAGTGAAAACTGAGGTAAAAAATAGAACAAAATAATATTGTTAAAAAATACATCTTTTATTTTACCACAATGTGATATAATGTTTTCTTAAAATGTTAAAATATATATATGTATATGATTTATATGTTATCACTATGTGATCCATTTTATTGTTTAAAAATGTGCTATATAATATATGATGTGCCAAATTATTTAAAAACTATGTTCAAAATAACCTAAAAGTATAGGGTGGGGGAAATGTCCATTGAAGGAAATGTCCACTGGGAGAAATGTCCATGGGGGGAATGTCCGCTGGAGGAAATGTCCACTGGGGGAAATGACCTGGATTCGTTGGAATTGGGCGTGTGTTTGTGGTGAGATGGGGGGGGTCATTGATAAATATGGTATCAGTTGAGGGGGGTCATTGGTAACCTTCCAGCCAAAGGAGGGGGGGTCACACATAACTTAGGGTCATCAGCTGAATTTCCACCGCCCCCCCGCCCCACCCCCTCAAGATAAATTTTGAACGGTCCCTTATTCAGTTTAAAATATATCGTTTGACCTCATCTTAAAATCTGTCAAAAATATTGGACTAATTGGAGATTGCCTTGATACAGATATACTTCTCCGAACTATAACTACACAGTTGTTAACACCACTCTTAGATAGTACCTTCGTATTAGAATATAAATTCACCAGAATACAATTACATTGCATAAATATTTAATGCTGAACGCGACGTAAAACGTTAATTCTCTCTCTCTCCTTTAATTGCTCAAATCGCCTGAATCTTCAACCAGTAGTTCACTAACCGCACTAGCCTAAAATTGCGTAATCGCTGGCAACTGCTCCATCGACAGAAGCCTTTGAGGTACACATGTTCACTCTTAACTGATGACCAAATTTCCAATGTACCCGTTCAACTGTGAGTGCTTGATGGAAACCCCACAATTCACATCCAATTCATAACAGACTCACTTCAGGGGTCAAAAATTTTATTTTATTTTTTAATTGTAGAGTATACTTTATATTAAGATATTCAGGGCTCTAAGGCCTTTATCTGTTAAGGTTTGTTGAGTACACAGACAATTGTCTCAAGCCTGGAACTCAACCAAAACAATTAAAACCAGTGACTGGTTTTGGGGGCCTAATAACATTGTATTAAGATATTAAGATTAAAAGCTGTAATGCGTTTATTGACGTATAATGGTACACTAAGCACAATAACACCACTGTCGATACTAGATATTCGATGCTTTCATCTTTCCGTCAAATGCCCTGTGGGACACTTGTCGCGGTGTCCATATCAGTCGTTGCACATGTAGCCTAGAGCTGCAGATCGAAGGCAGCTCTAAGACTCACCAGCTGGCCACTGGATGACCGGTTCGCCATTTCCTGTCTTTGTCAGTGTTTGTGCATCTTGGGTAGGCCTATACGTCTTCATTATGCAATAAATTAGCTCGTTATGGCGCTATATCTCTATCATCGGTTACAAGCCTGAATTCAAAACAAATCCACAAATGTGGGAATTGTGGGGAAGTTCTAAACGATTCGATCTGATCTCACCACTTCTGGAGCTATTTTTTTTTTTTCATTTTCTTCTGGGGTTTTTTTGCGTACACATGCAAGTTTCTTGATTAGGTCTGTATCGCGCCGAAGATTTTCGAAACAGGTGGTTGCATTTTTCAAGTTTATGTTGGTGAATTCACACACCCAACGAAACTGTACTCACGTTCAAGATGATTGACGAAATTCGCTGAAACATTGAAATTGAGAAACCCAAAACCATTGCAACATTTAGCTATGAATGTATAATCGACTGTATTGAGCCGATTTTCAAAACTGGGGAATCCACTGGAGCGCCTATCATAGATTGTGTTGCGTTTTCTGGTAGATCGTTTTCTGTTATATCGTGGTAAGCTACAGCCCCTTAATCCAATGAGTAAAAGGCCATATTCAGGGGTGCCCTCACCCTCCAATAGACTGTGATATATCTCAACTCACTCCGGCTATATAGAGGTAACATCGGCGAAAATCACCAATATCGGTAGGCCCCTACTTTCCGTATCATCAATGATATACTAAATAGGATTGACCCTACGAGGTCATATAGAGCGAACACAATCTTCTTTTTCGTTTCGAGGGTTTGCTAAAGACTACTGGATTAATTTTCTGGAATTCTGAAATATAATTACTCAAATTGAGTTTTCATGATGTGAAAAGTATGTCCAAGGCTGTTGTAAAACAAATTCCCCGGGTCAGTTGAACTCGTTTAGAATCAGTTGCAGGTGGTGTGTTTTGCATTCCCATCACAAGGGCCCAAATGAAATATTTCACTACTTTGGAATCGAAAACTAGACTCGGGCAAGGTATGTCGAATGCCGTGTAGAGTACGATAGGCGGATCCATGTGTGTTTTTACCTGCGGCACGCAGGTCTACGGGAGGCTCGCGTTGTTGTTGTTCTTCTTCTTGTTCTTGTGACTTTTTGAAATACGCATGCGCTAAGAGAGTGTGATCTCTGCCACACTTTCCTTTTCAACCTCACATGACAACACTGTCTTCAGGCACGTTTGAATTCATTTGCAACTATATTCGGTGGAATTAATTATTGCTTCGTTGATTTCCGTTCAGACTTCAATTGTCTTACGTCAGTCGCTTAAAAGCTGTCGGTCGTCACATCAGTCACTGTCTTCAGATATTACCATTTTCATTGAACAGGATGCACATGTATATACAATTTAAGATCCTTGGATTTCTTATATACCAAGGAAGATGAGCCGCAACCTTGTCAGTGGTTCAGCTAATTTGCATACAGTCACAGGCGACTGTCTTAGAAAGTAGAAAATAAGTTCACTACTTCAAGTAATCATTTTATCTACCCAATCTAGATAAAACACAAATTGGTGAAGAAGCATAACAAGTAACGCATTATCATTATGATTAACATTGAATAATACTTGGTATCAAATTATAGATCATGCATCATAAAAACAAACGCAACAATTACGTTTCAGAAGTAAGCGGAACAACTCCGCAACTTTCACCGAATAAAGATGTTTAACTTTACCCCAAGCAATTCGCATATATGGAAATATGTTTTAAAAGGAAGAATAACTTAACCCTCTGTGGGAATCGAAACAATGACCCTCCAATCCCTGGACTTGCACTTAATGTCTTAGCTATACCGACTCATTGATAATACTCAAAACTGGTTTCTTGCGCAAATGATTTTATAATACATAAATGACTATGTAGTATTTAATGAGTCAGACAACCCTATGCGCGAACAATACATCATAGTTGTGCAGTTATATTGTGTACTTTCTGTTACAAGCATGAAATTTGGCACATAGCTATTTCGAATGATCCTCTTTCGGAACACAGTCCCTCTATCGTCATTCTCGCAAGCCAGGGCTTTGCTTCGCTGGTATTGATGTTCTCGTCCTCTTCCGCACTCATAATCCCTTTAGAATTGCATTAATCACTTCCGTAAAATCAATACTTGTGTGTATCAGCAGACAATGGGCAGAAACATGTTGCATTTGACATCATTCTCTCAAGTCAGAGCCCATTTCTGCTAGAACTTACTGGTTCTACATTTCACAATTTACGTTACTTTGTCAATCAGTTTTACGAATGAAATTACGTCATATATTAGCAGATACTGACCATAAAAGCGATCTATTTGACCTCGTTGTCAAAAGCTAGGACCTTGATTTCCTTGAGAGTTTTTTTAATTTATTTTGATACTTAGATACCCTTTCATATTGACTCATTGATAATACTCAAAACTGGCTTTATGCGCAAATGATTTTATAATACATAAATGACTATGTAGTATTTAATGAGTCAGACAACCCTATGCGCGAACAATACATCATAGTTGTGCAGTTATATTGTGTACTTTCGGTTACAAGCATGAAATTTGGCACATAGCTATTTCGAATGATCCTCTTTCGGAACACAGTCCCTCTATCCTCATTCTCGCAAGCCAGGGCTTTGCTTCGCTGACATTGATGTACTCGTCCTCTTCCGCACTCATAAACCCTTTAAAATTGCATTAATCACTTCCGTAAAATCAATACTTATGTGTATCAGCAGACAATGGGCAGAAACATGTTGCATTTGACATCATTCTCTCAAGTCAGAGCCCATTTCTGCTAGAACTTACTGGTTCTACACTTCACAATTTACGTTACTTTGTCAATCAGTTTTACGAATGAAATTACGTCATATATTAGCAGATACTGACCATAAAAGTGATCTATTTGACCTCGTTGTCAAAAGCTAGGACCCTGATTTCCTTGAGAGTTTTTTAAATTTATTTTGATACTTAGATACCCTTTCATATTGACTTGGAAGTCGTTTTCGCGAATGCAATAATTTGATGTACCAAAAGATAATAACGAGAATTCGACATGATTCTCTTATACACACAGACCTTGTTTAGTGAACTAACCCTGAAATTTCGCACTTAGATCACCGTCCGGATGACTTAATGGCAAACATATTCGCGAATTGGTTATAGGGAGATATCCATAGATACTGACAAGGAATGTTTCTTATTTGCAGAATTTGATTTAAAAAAAAAAAAAATAATAAAATTATCAACCTTCGAAAAGGCTTGACCAAACATGTCGGATGAGGTGATATCTCCTAAGGATAAAATAGGTAATCATTTGTATAGAAGGAGCAAACCATGTATTGATATTGGCTTGCTGTGTGGAAAAGAGTGTCAAGGTACCGTATTTAGTTTGCAGATGATAACCCACATAAATGCAGAAACTTAATTTATTATTCTAATCGAATATCAAGACTGTCACAGGCATCAATTTGAATCATGAAAAATGTCATTATGCCTCTTGAACAGTTCGATAAAGCCTTCAACCCCATTCCATAGTTTCACAGATCAAAGTGATAGACCTGATAATAAATTCATTGAAAATTAACTTTGAAGGAAATATAAATTTAAATATAAAACGGCTGAACCGAATGTTTTGAAACTTGGAATACACGATACTTGTACCAAGACATTGCCAAAGCGATCATTGTGACTTCGTCTGTCAATTCAGTATAGACGGCACGGACCAGTCAAAATCGTCGGAATTTGAACGGGGAAAGTGAATATATATATATGGTATCAAACCTATTAGTCAGTTCCTACAATTGTTGGTTAAAAGTTGAAAATTACTTCCCTTGGCATGAAAACACTTGCAGATGGCGCTTTTTTTCTACAATTACCACTACCTCCGCTGATATGTCTTTCACTGTATTATTGCCACTGCCGCAGGTTTTGACTACAATGTTGTCATTTCTCACTTGTTAATTCCCATTAAGAGCTTGCATCAAATTTGAGCGGATTTCACACCCCTGCTGACACTTGTCTTGTTTTTGTGTAAACTATACACATGCTCCATATACATGTGGCTGTCGCCATCGGGACCCCTCGGGCCGGGCCCAGAGCAATTGTGGAAATAATGTTTCTGACCCCAACAACTCACATATTTGGCATGTTTGGGGTGGGCATAATTTTACCTGTATGATATAGATCATAGACAGACAAAACAATATAGCAATAGAGCAGTGATTACCTATAGTAGATGTAGTCGAACGACAACTGTCTATTCACAGCAATCCACACAGGTTTGTGTGAACTCCTGAAGAACACATCCCATGGCACCGACTTTCAATAGGCTTCTGGTACTGGCTGTATTAAACAACTGTATGAAGTTTCATTGTTGTGAGTGAAGGACTTTTTGAGATAATGTGTTTACAAGGATATGGACCAACAGACATGTATAAAGGGGCAGAACTCCTGAAAAACACATCCGATTACACCGACTTTCAATAGGCTTCTGGTACTGGCTGTATTAAACAACTGTATGAAGTTTCATTGTTGTGAGTGAAGGGCTTTTTGAGATAATGTGTTTACAAGGATAAAAACAGACAGACATGTATAAAGGGGCATAACTCCTGAAAAACACATCCAATGGCACCGACTTTGAATAGGGCCATTCTAAAAAAAAAATGTGTTTACTGTAACGCAATTAGAAAAAGGTGGGTAGGTAGGTAGGTAGGGAAATTTTTTTTTTTTGCCTTTTTTTTTTTTTTGCCCGTGAATGTTCAGATCATCGTCAGAGTCGCATTCAGTTTCAAATGCTCACCAAGAGTCCAGGCGACATGCCTTGATACAAACAAATTTGTGCTGTCAGATACATCAGACACACAAGCTAGAACATCTCTTAACGTTTTCGATGAGCAAAAACGTTTTATTTTGTTTTTTATCACTAATTCCCCCGTTCACAAAATCCCTGTTCAATGACAGACACTAATACGACAACGTTTTTTGAGAATTATTTGTCACTCTAACAGGTAACTATTTTTTACTTGCCCCCTGGTACTTCAGCTTGTCACTCCTATACTGAAACTTTTTTTTCACCCTACTGTCATCATTCATATATTCCAATCAGTCTCTCCATTTTGCAGGCATTGGAGAATTTGAACACAAGTTTTCTTTTCTCGATCGGGAGACGTTTATGACAGCGACAAATTTGTCTCCTTCCTCTAGCTCTGCATAGCCAAGATCAATGTCCTCACTCCCTGATGTTGACCCAGCAGGCTCATTTCTCTCACCAGACTGTTTAGTGTAAAATGTCAACAGAATGTTCAATTATAAGATTAATTTTGCTGGAACGATATTTTCTTAAGGATCATAACAACAGAGGGATTTTAACAACTTTTTTGTGGGTAACCCCGATTGAAAACTTGACTGAACGAAAAATTCAGTTTTGGGGAAATTTTGAAATTGAGTTTTACCTCCTCAAAAAAAGTTCCAAAATGAAAATGTTGAATTGTCCTGACAAATTATCAAGCAAAAGCATTTGTTGTTGCCTTCACCATGTTCACTCGATCAACTCGCGAGTGTAACACGTTAGCGCT